>SJYV01000803.1:136851-165817 GCA_006410875.1 Neotragus pygmaeus
CAAGTAGGTACAACTTCATCCAGGTTCTGCATTAAATAAGCCAGATTCAGAAGTATACCAGGACCTCTTTTCCAACTAGACAATAGAATGGTGTACCCAAATGTCGTGTTCTATGTCTATAGAAGTTAACTGTCTCTTTTGGGAATCTAAGAAAGCATTAGCCTAGAGCACCCCTATTGAACCTCAACCATCTGTGACCTCTTCTGCCCAACTAGCTTTCAACCTATGTCCTTTGTCCCCATTATAGTCAGTCTCTGGAGGAACTGAGCCCTGAACCACCACCTAATTCACTCTTAATCACCTTCCAAGGGAAGACCTACTTCAATTCCCTTTCCATCACAGTGTACATAAATTCCCTGATTACCAACTAAAATGTAGATTTTACTTTATTAATCTTTGATATCCACCATCAATCTTTACTTGGAAATCTTCACATCAGATGCCTTAGATATGATCCAATTCTTCTAGACTTAATCCTTTGTATACTAAGCTCTTTCCTGGGAGAAATTTAAGGATTTTGGCTCCTCTCTTTGGTTTATTTTTCTAAGTTTTATTCTTTGCATTAGCCACCTCTTTCTCCTGATTTCCTGGATATCTGAGTGTACTGTATAGGCCAAAGTAATACCATTTCATTATGGAAAATATTTATTGAGCACCTACTATGTTCTTGTGGGACTTCCCAAGTGGTGCTAGTGGTTAAAAATAAAAAATAAACCAAACAAACAAACACCGACCAGTTCAGAAGATGTAAAAGATCTGGATTCAGTTCTTGAGTCAGGAAAAATCCCTTGGGAGAGAAAATGGCAACCCGCTCCAGTATTCTTGCTTGGATAATTCCATGGACAGAGGAGTTTGGTGGGCTCCAGTCCATGGGGTCACAAAGTATCAGATATGACTGAAATGACTTAGCAAGCACACACTGTTCTTGGCGCTGGGTACTTAGGGAACACACCATTTTAAAAAAGCAAACAAGCAATGTCTCCTTCCTCAATGAGCTTATATTTTGAGTGAGGAGAAGCACAAAACAACCAAGACATGTGATGAAAGTGGGCAATAAGTGTTTCAGAGAAAAATACAGCAGGTATGAAGTTTAGAGAACTTTCTGAGTGAGGAGCTATTTCTTCATGTAGCATAGTCAAAGAATGTTGAAGGAACATTTGAACTAAGATCTAAAGAAAGCAAAGGAATAGCATTTTTATGTAAATCCATAACATAATTCATTATTCAAATGATTAAATGAAGACGTTCTAAGCTATGAAATAATATAATCTGAGCTGTGCCTTGAGGGGAATCAAATGACAGCATCAGGTAAAGAAGTTTTAAAGTAAAGAGAAATAATGAATTTTGAAGTATCTCAAGTTGATGGCAGAATAAGCCATGAGAAGATGGACAAGTGATGCTAATATCATCAGTCAATTTTAAAAATGCCTTGGCAGCTGATGTATGATTTTAGTTCACTGTATAATGAAATTCTTTGTCTTTGTCTTTTTCATCAACTTTTATTCGTATACATGTGCATTTTAGATGAAGCTATGGAGTCAATATCAATACAATTTACTTCTAATCACCTAAAATAACTGGACCATCAACCGGTCCATTTCAGAACAGCATCATTCATCTTTGGAGTAATTAGTGAGACTCTGGTCATCAGTATCATATCCAGGTGCTTGGATCATATTCTGCATATTCTACTATATCTAATGGGTTGCCATTCACATGAAAGATTTATTGCTACTCTGAAAAAATGTGAGGTCAGAGGCAGAGGTTCCAAGTTGGCTGGCTAATCCCTTGGTTAGCAAGGCAGAGCCCTCCTTCATAAGTCCCCAAGGCACACATCTGACCATACAGACGTAGAGGGAACCCGCAGGCCTACAGTGGAGTCAAAGACTGCTTGCTGACCTTGCTCCCAGCACCCTCTGAGATCCCGTCTCTAGTATCGCTGCTGCCTGAACCTGAAGGCAAACTGACTGTGTCATCCCACATGGAAGGCAGGTGTGGAGGTGGCCGGGTGTGTGCACACTGCTAGTTGAGTGTAGGAGAGCACGTGGGAGGGAGTCAGAGTGTGTAAGTTGCCTGCACCCAGCAGCCACGTTCACTGTCCACTAGCAAAGCTACCCTGAGTGGAAGCCACATTTTAGAAGGCTGCTTCATACCTTATTTAAAATTACACTTACATTTTCGTATGATATATCCAATATTTTTTCAGCAAGTTATTAGTTGAGTCAATTTATATATAAGCAAAATAATTCCTTTTTTCCTTACCTTTGGAATCAATTAGCAGTACAAAGTTATTTATTTGAGAGAATTTCTAGTAAAAATCATGAATAATTCCATTAGATGCTCATATCCATAGCATGAAGTAGATACGATTATAATCCTTCTTTTAAATCAAAAAGAAAAATGAAGCTGAGAGTTCAATGATAGGCTCCAAATCACAGAGACTATTTGAGAAAGTCAGAATTTGAATCCAGATATTGGGGATGCAGAACCCACGAAGACTAAACTAATTCTGCTGTGCACTTTGCTGATCTCATGAGAGAATGCCCAGTGCACACTGCATAAATTGTGATTAGGTATAAATTGCAGTTAATTGCATATTTACATCAAATTTAAAACATCAAATCCATCTATGTCAAAATGGCTTGACTCCATTGGTAACACTAGATGAGTTGAAAGATGATGTTACTTTATGCAGAATAAATCAAATGCAACTCACTACTTCCCTTGAAAACCACAATATTCTAATTAGTACTACTAGATCTTTAATCCAAAAGCTCCTTAACCTTGTAAGAAATAATTTCTAGTTATATTCCCCTCCTCATAAATCCATGGTTGGCTTTCAAGATAGAAAGTCATACTTAAATAATTTTGTTGCCAAAGTCTTGAAAAGAATATTATGATAAGCATACATACTATTCACTAGTTTCTATTTCAGTAGACATGTGGGAATCTACCAAATATTTGTTTGAAGAAAGAACCTTTTGATATGCAACCCCTTTCCCTCAATATATTAGATTCTTGATTTAGTGCCTAAGGTAGTAAACCAGAAAGGAGTATAAAAGCAGAGAGAAAGTAAGCTCATTGTTACATAGAATTAAAAATATACGTGTAATGCTCTTTTTACAAGGCATAAAAAATGTTCACAAAATGCTTTCAGTTGCCCACACTTCTCAGAGAAAAGTACGACTCAGTCATATTTTTACATTTCTAGAATATATATTCTTATGGAATTTTAGTATCAAACAGAAGAAATTACATCACCTAATCCTTCCTCTCAGATTTGTATTTCTTTACCTAGTAAAATTGAAGTTATTTCCAACTTTAAAACCTGAACTATTTTCGAGTCCAGCTGTTAAAGATTATATATAAACTCCTGCAAAACCAACTTATATTGACTTTATGTTGGCAACCAAAGTTGACAGAAACAATATAACACATTTTAGGATTTACAGTGCAAAACAAAAACTGGATTATAGTCGTACACACAGGTATAATAAATACTAATGAGTAGCCTCTCATTTTCGAAGGTTTTTGCCATTTAACAATGCAATCTACCTATTTATAATTGTTTTTACAAATCATGAAGCTAAAAGAATAAGTGAAAAAGCAGTTCATTTGAATTATTTGGGGCTTGGTGGTGAAAAACAAGCCTCTTATGTATTTCAAGTAACAAAGTGAATTTCATGTTTGAAAATCATTGGAAAGTCTTGTCTTAATCAGAGCCCCAGGAACAAGTCTCAGCACATGGAACTCACCCTACACATACCAACCACTTGGTCAGTCTGGACCCTACCAAACAGCATGTTTAATATGTTCAATAACATACTATTATAGTCTCAATCCAGGGACCTGGGACCTGGAACCATGGAAATGTTCCAAATCTAGGCAGAGAATAAAATTCACTTCCAGAACCCTAGCTGCTTGGGTACTTGGGATATGTAAATGTTAACTTTCAGTCCCCTGGAAATAGATGTTCAGTGGGAATCCAACAACTCTAGCAAAGCTTTAAAGCATATTTCTTAGCTGCCTTAAGAATCTAAGTATTACTTTATTATTGAACATAAGCTAAACAGAAATCAAGATGGTAGGTTCCCACCAATAAATAAACAACAACATTCATGAAAAAATGTCTTACAATTATCTGCAACTAAAGGATATATTCTGAGTTTGAGATTGACATGCACTCACTGATATATTTAAAATAGATACCAACTATCTATCTATCTAATTATATATATAATTAAATGAATAAACTCAATTTTATGACTCTATAATTTATATAACTATAAATATGTCTCTCAAGAAAGATACGATTGATATTTTGGCAATTTCTAGTACCCTTGAGGATAAATTTTAAAACATGGCTGTTCAGTTGCTAAGTCATGTCCAACTCTTTGTGACCCGATGGGCTGCAGCCTTCCAGGCTCCTCTGTCCTCCACTGTCTCCCAGAGTTTTCTCAAATTCATATCCATTGAGTTGGTGATGCTATCTAAAAATCTCATCCTCTGCTGCCTCCTTCTTTTGTCTTCAATCTTTCCCAGCATCAGGGTCTTTTCCAATGAGTTAGTTCTTTGCATAAGGTGGCCAAAATGTTGAGTTTCAGCTTTAGCGTTAGTCCTTTCAATGAACATTCAGGGTTAATTTCCTCTAACATTGACTCTCAAGAGTCATCTCCAGCATCACAATTCAAAAACATCAGTTCTTCAGTGCTCAGCCTTCTTTATTATCTAACACTCACCCTTCCTTATTATCTAACACTCACACCTCTACATGACTACTAGAAAAACCATGTTGTTCAGTTTCTCAATCATATACAACTCTTTGTGACCCCATGGACTTCCTTGTCCATGCCAGGCTTCCTTGTCCATCACCAACTCCCAGAACTTTCTCAAACTCATGTCCATTGAGTGAGTGATGCCACCAACCATCTCATCCTCTGTTGTCCCCTTCTCTTCCTGCCTTCAATGTTTCTCAGCATCAGGGGTTTTTCTGATGAGTCAGTTCTTCATATCAGGTGGCCAAAACATTAACATTCCAGCTTCAGCATCAGTCTTTCCAAAGAATAGTCAAGATTGACTTCTTTTAGGATTAACTAGTTTGATCTTCTTGCAGTCCAAGGGACTCTAAAGAGTCTTCAACATCACAGTTCAAAAGCATCAATTCTTTAGCACTCACCCTTCCTTAAGGTCCAACTCTCACATCCATACATGACTATTGGAAAAAACATAGTTTAACTAAACAGACTTTTGTCAGCAAAGTAATATCTCTGCTTTTTAAATATACTATGTAGTTTTGTCATAGCATTTCTTCCAAGGAGCAAGCATCTTTTAATTTCATGGCTGCAGTCACTATCCACAGTGGTTTTGGAGTCCAAGAAAATAAAGTCTGTCACTGTTTCCATTGTTTTCCCATCTATTTGCCTTGAAGTACTGAGACCAGATATCAAGATCTTCATTTTTTGAATGTTGAGTTTCAAGCCAATTTTTTCACTCTCCTCTTTCACTCTCATCAAAAAGCTCTTTAGTTTCTCTTCACCTTTTGCTATTAGAGTGGTATCATTGGCATATCTGAGGTTGTTGATATTTCTTCTGTCAATCTTGACTCCAGCTTGTGATTCATCCAAGCATTGCATATGAATTTGGCATGATGTACTATGCATATAAGTTAAATAAGCAAGGTGACAATATACAGCATTGCTGTACTCCTTTCCCAATTTGGTACCCATCAGTTGTTCCATGTCTGGCTCTAACTGTTGCTTCTTGACCTGCATAAAAGATTCTCAGGCTATTTAAAAAGGACTAATAAGGACCAATAATGTCAATTGCTGGAAAAGGTAAAAAAGTTTTGGCAGTCTTTAAGTAATTGCAGTGGCTTTTGACATTGGGGATGAGACCAGTAAGCACCTGTCTTACGGTCTGTTGAAGATGTCACGTTCAAGACAAGCTTTGAGAGTGCAGATTCATGTAGGAACTAAGGACCAAAGAAATAACCAAAACAAAATATTTAAAATTAAAATAATACTCTGGAAAACTACATTCTAGCTCTCAGTGAGTTACTGTTGAAATTGTAGTGAGAGCAAACGTAGCACATTTTAGATGACTTGTCAGAAAAGCAAAGGATAAAACACAATTAATGTGCTAAAACAGAGCTGTATAAAGACTGGAGGAAAAATGACTTTTCCCATGCTTCTTCTTAATTTATTTTCCTCAGAGATTCTCAAAAAATTTTGAAAAATGCTCATCTGTGCTCTTACAGTGGATTTTCTGTTTATGTCATGGTCTTTAATGAAAAAAAAAATCAGCATATACTTTGGATAGAGTTCCTATCTGTATATTTTTAATCAACAAACAAGTCAATAGTTTCAAATACTGTAAAGAGTTTTTCTAGCACCGATTTGAGGTCACCTAAGGGCACGACAGAGGATAAGATGGTTGGATGGCATCACTGGTTTGATGGACGTGAATTTGAGTGAACTCCGGGAGTTGGTGATGGACAGGGAAGCCTGGCGTGCTGCGATTCATGGGGTCGCAAAGAGTTGGACATGACTGAGTGACTGAACTGAACTGAATTGAATGTTCTAAAACTTTGTGATGTCCACACTGAACTACTCAGTTAATATATTTAGTATCTTAAATGAAAACATATTTTCCAGATTCAACAATCTTGCATATACATAGTACATCTAATGAGGAGTGAGAATTGGAGAGTAGCATTGTTGAATACTAGAGCTTGGCTAGAAGCCCATCTCTGGAGCTGCCATTTATTTCAATTCCAGTGATGAAATTAGCAGTCATAAAAATGTAAATTGTATAAAATGAATTGTCTCTTCACTGAAAAGCAAAACAAGTAAATTGGTACACATAGTATCTTACAGCTGAAACCACAATAAGCATAAATTGTATCACTAAAGATTTTATTGTACAGGCACTATAGTTTATTTGTCACAATAGCTGAATGGGCTCATTAGTGATCATCTAGCTATTAATCCCATAGCAAGGAAAAAATATTGTCAAAAAGCTCATTTTCTTATCTCTGTGGAAAATTAATCAATGGTCTTGGCTTCAAGTCTATTAATAAAAATAACTACCACTAATTAAGTGCCAACCATTTATATCATGCTATAAATATGCCTTAGTAAGCCTTTACAACAGTGTTACAAAAAATGGCCTTATCATGCTCACTTTGCAAATGAGGAAGCCATAGTGGAGTCATGCTAAGCAGCTGAATCCAGGCCACATACCGGTAATGTCATGGCCAAAAGCTGACACATCTGTGTGGCTCAAAGATTATGTACCAAGTCCAGATGCACCTCTTATCCTGCAGTGTACTGATACTCCAAAATGAGGACCTTTTCAGGATGCTGTTAATCTGTCCTCAAAATAGCATGAGCTGTCTTGCTGATCCTGTTCATGACACTGTCTTGGTGTTCACACTATCCCCACTGTTTGCTGAACCCAGGGTAGGCAAGACATGAGCTAAGAGGCTAGAAGACTTGAGGAGCCACAGGCACTGGAGGTACACTTTTTCTCTCCAGACTGGCACAGGAGCCATAGCAGCTGTCACAGCATAACCTAGCAAACAACCTCCCTCCTGGCTGACACAGCAGCCATAGCAGTAGGCAAGCTACACTCTCCTCTCATGGCTGACCCAGTGGAGACACCTGTGATGCATCAGTAATACTGCTGCTTTCTAGGTGCAGCTTACAAGCGCTCACGGCACAAAATAACCCATGACCAAGCAAGCACCTTGGGCCACACGTGCACAGTGCCATAAATGATCTCAGCTGTTGCATAGGCATTATTTATAAAACATGGAGCAAGACAGCCTGAACACATCATCTTGGCTAATTTGTTCTCTTCCCACATGAGTCAAAGTAGCATCAATATTCCCAGCTAACCTCAAGACAGAAAATATCTATACAAAATTTAAAACAAAATACGTTTAAATCAGAAAGCCCATTAAAATATTATTTTAGAAAAATTAAACAGCAAATCAAGACAACCCTAAAACTGGAAAGACTTTAAAGGCTTGAAACTGTACAGGGTAAAAAAAAAAAAAAAAAGCTTCTAAATCTAGGAGTGATAGTAAAAATTTTTCAGCATTAATTTGACATAGGAACCTATAAAGCAGAATGACTAATAGATTTAAGACATTATTAGAAGTAGAGTCATTAAGTAGAGTCACTGAAGACACTACTAGAAGCCATGAAATTAAAAGATGCTTGCCTCTTGGAAGAAGAGCTATGGCAAACCTATATGAATGTGTGTGTGTGTGTGTGTGTGTGTGTGTGTGTGTGTGTGTGTGTGTTAGTCACTCAGTCATGTCTGACTCTATATATTCCCATGGATTGTTGCCCACTAGGTTCCTCTGTCCATGGAACTCTCCAGACAAGAATACCAGAGTGGGTTGCCATTCCCTTCTTCAGGGGATCTTCCCAACCCAAGTACTGAACCTGGAACTCCTGCACTGGCAGGCAGATTCTTTACCATCTGAGACACCTGGGAACAGACATATTACTATGCTGACAAAGGTCCATCTGGTTAAAGCTATGGTTTTTCCAGTAGTGATGTATGGATGTGAGAGTTAGAACACAGAGAAGGCTGAAGAATGGATGCTTTTGGACTATGGTGTTGGAGAAGACTCTTGAGAGTCTCTTGGACAGCAAGCAGATACAACCAGTCCATCCTAAAAGAAATCAGTCCTGAATATTCACTGGAAGGACTGATGCTGAAGCTGAAGCTCCAATACTTTGGCCACCTGATGTGAAGAGCCAACTCATTAGAAAAGCCACTGATGCTGGGAAAGATTGAAGGCAGGAGGAGGAGATAACAATGGATGAAATGGTTGATGCCATCACAAACTTGATGGGCATGAGTTTGAGCAAGTTCTGGGAGTTGGTGGTGGACAGGGAAGCCTGGCATGCTGCAGTCCATAGGGTTGCAAAAAGTCAGACATGACTGAGTGACTGAATAACCACAAATGGAGTAGCAGAACATAATGAAATAGAGGGTTCTTGGGCTCTGACTTGGCTATTCCCTTACTAACTGTGTAACCTTGCACATTTACTGAACCCACAAATTTCAGTTCACTCACATTTGAAACAGGAAAAATAAAAGCACACACAATATGTCTCATAGATATGTCTTGAGGGTTTCATGAGTAGTTCAAGTGCTTATATAGAATCTCTCATATAATGTGACCTTCTATTGTCATTATTGTTGTTTTAGTCACTAATCGTGTCTGACTCTTTGTGACCCCATGCACTGTAACCTGCCTGACATCTCTGTCCATGGGATCTCCAAGTAAATATGTAAGAAGGTTGCCATTTCCTTCTCCATGAGATCTTCCCTACCCAGAAATCAAACCCGCGTCTCCTACATTGGCAGGTGGATTCATTGCAGTTGAGCTATCAGGTGGTCCATTATTATTACAGGGGACTAAAAATGTAGGAAATCAGAGATACCTGCAGTAACAGCCAAGTGTGGCCTTGAAGTACAGAATGAAACAGGTCAAAGGTTAACAGAGTTTTGCCAAGAGTACACACTGGTTGTAGCAAACACCCTCTTTCAACAACACAAGAGACACCCCTACACAGGGACATCACCAGATATCAAAATCAGATTGATTATGTTCTTTGCAGTCAAAGATCAGGAAGCTCTATACAGCCAGAAAAAATAAGACTGGGAGCTGACTATAGCTCAGTGGTGACTGCCTCATTGCAAACTTCAGACAGAAATTGAACAAAGTAGGGAAAAGCACCAGGCCACCAGCTACTGCTGCTGCTAAGTCACTTCAGTTGTGTCCGACTCTGTGTGACTCCATAGACAGTAGCCCACCAGGCTCCCCCATCCCTGGAATTCTCCAGGCAAGAACTCTGGAGTGGGTTGTCATTTCCTTCTCCAATGCAGAAGTGAAAGTAAAGTCACTCAGTCATGTCCGACTCCTAGCCACCACATGGACTGCAGCCTACCAGGCTCCTCCGCCCATGGGATTTTCCAGGCAAGAGTACTGGAGTGGGTTGCCATTGCCTTCTCCGATTCAGGTATGACCTAAATCAAATCCCTTATTATTATACAGTGGTAGTGACAAATAGATTTAAGGGATTATATCTGATAGGCTTCCCTGGTGCCTCAGACAGTAAAGCGTCTGTCTACAATGCAGGAGACCCAGGTTCAAGCCCTGAGTTGGGAAGATCCCATGGAGAAGGAAATGGCAATCCACTCCAATACTATTGCCTGGAAAATCCCATGGACAGAGGAGCCTGGTAGGCTACAGTATATGGGGTCACAAAGAGTCAGACACAACTGAGCGACTTTGCTTTCACTTTCTTTCCTTCATCTGATAGACAGAGTGCCTGAAGAACTATGGACAGAGATTCATAACATTGTACAGGAGGTGGTAATCAAAACTATTACCAAGAAAAAGAAATTCCAGAAGGCAAAATGGTTGTCTGAGGAGGCCTTACAAACAGATGAGAAAAGAAGAGAAGCAAAAGGCAAAGAAGAAAAGGAAAGATATTTCCATCTGAAAGCAGAGTTCCAATGACTAGCAAGGAGAGATAAGAAACCCTTCTTCAGTAACCAGTGCAAAGTAATAGAGGAAAACAATAGAATGGGAAAGACTAGAGATCTCTTCAAGAAAATTAGAGATACCAAAGGAACATTAAAGGACAGAAACAGTATGGAACAGAAGCAGAAAATATTAAGAGGAGGTGGCAAGAATAAACAGAACTATACAGAAATGATCTTAATGACCCAGATAACCATGATGGCATGATCACTCACCTAGAGCCAGAAATCCTGTAGTGCAAAGGAAAGTGGACCTTAGGAAGTATCAGGATGAATAAAGATAGTGGAGGTGATGGAATTCCAGCTGAGCTATTTCAGATGCTTAAAGATGATGCTGTGAAACTGCTACATTCAATATGCCAGCATATTTGGAAAACTCAACAGTGGCCACAGGACTAGAAAAAGTCAGTATTTTTCCAATCCCAAAGAAAGTCAATGTCAAAAGATGCTCAAACTATCACACAACTGCACTCATCTCACACACTAGCAAAGTAACACTGAAAATTCTCCAAGCTAGGCTTCAACAGTTTGTGAACTGAGAACTTCCAGATGTTCATGATGGATTTAGAAAAGGCAACAGAAGCAGAAATCAAATTGCCAACATCCATTGGATCATAGAAAATCAAGAGAACTCCAGAAAAAACATCTCCTTCTGCTTCATTGACTATGCTAAAGCCTTTAACTTTGTGAATCACAACAAATGGTGGAAAATTCTTCAAGCGATGGGTATAATAGACCACCTTACCTGTCTCCTCAGAAATGGTTATGTAGGTCAAGAAGCAGCAGTTATAACCAGATATGAAACAATGAACTGGTTCCAAATTGGGAAACAGGTACATTAAAGCTATATAGTATCACCCTGCTTATTTAACTTCTTTACAGGGTACATCATGAGAAATACTGAACTGGATAAAGCACAAGCTGGAATCAAGATTGCCAGGAGAAATATCAATAACCTCAGATATGCTGATGACACCACCCTTATGGCAGAAAGTGAAGAGGAACTAAATAATCTCATGATGAAAATAAAAGAGAGTGGAAAACCTGGCTTAAAATTCAGTATTCAAAAAACTAAGTTCATGGCATCCAGTCCCATCACTTCAGGGCAAATAGATGGGAAAACAATGGAAACAGTGACAGACTTTATTTTCTTGGGCTCCAAAATCACT
Source organism: Neotragus pygmaeus (assembly GCA_006410875.1). Classification (NCBI taxonomy): domain Eukaryota; kingdom Metazoa; phylum Chordata; class Mammalia; order Artiodactyla; family Bovidae; genus Neotragus; species Neotragus pygmaeus. The sequence continues at coordinate 148,590 of SJYV01000803.1, forward strand.
TCAGATGTTGACTACACCCATGAAATTAAAAGACACTTGCTCCTTGGAAGAAAAGCTATGACAAACGTAAACAGCATATTAAAAAGCAGAGACATTACTTTGCCAACAAAAGTCTGTCTAGTCAAAGCTATGGTTTTTTTCATTAGTCAGATATGGATGTGAGAGTTGGGCCATAAAGAAGGCTGAGCAACAAAGAACTGATGCTTTTGAAGCATCAATTGTTGAGGAAGTGTTCCAGAAGATTCTTGAGAGTCCTTTGGACAGCAAGGAGATCAAACTAGTCCATCCTAAAGGAAATTAGTCTTGAATATTCATTGGAAGGACTGATGCTGAACCTGAAGCTCCAATACTTTGGCCACCTGATGCGAAGAACTGACTCATCAGACAAGCCCCTAATGCCGGGAATGATTGAAGGCAGGAGCAAAAGCGGTCGACAGAGGATGAGATGGTTGGATGGCATCACCGATTCAAAGGACATGAGTTTGAGCAAGCTCTGGAGCTGGTGATGGACAGGGACGCCTATCGTGCCTCAGTCCATGCGGTCACAAAGAGTTGGACACCACTGAGCAACTGAACTGACTGAAAAATACTTATAAAACAGAATTAGAGATTAAGCTGTAAGAGCTCTAATAAATACTTGAAATAGAATAATGCGCAAGGCACAGTAAGTACAAGTAACATCAATTGTAATATGAATATGCATACCTAAATTTAGTAACACTAAGCCTATTAGCATAAATTCTCTATCTTCCTTCCTTACTAAATATGTTTCAGGATTGCCATCCCTACAACTTTGCATGCAATATCTGAAAATTTATTATGCCTGGTAGTGGATAAAATAGGCACTGATACAAAATGGCAATTCTTCCCCCTGGGTTTTTTTTTTTTTTTTCCATTTTAATTGATGATTCAATATCTTTCCAAATAAATTCTTCAAAACAATCTCCCTAGCCCCTCAATTTTATTCCCAAGTACTTTTTTCTGATGCTTGTCATGATCCCAGAGATTCAAAGAAATGTATGGGTTTAATAAGGAAAATAAATATTTAGGTTAAGTGAGTACCATGTATATTATGTTACAAATATGTTTTAGCAAGCCTTTACAACCCTGAAAGACAGGTCTTATCATGCAGATTAAGAACTTTGCAGATGAACAACTGTCTGGTACGTGGCAATGCCCTCACAAAAGTGGAGCATTTAAGTGATGGATGGGGGTCGGGGTGTCTTTGGACACAAATGGACTGTTGCCATGTAAAGTAGTCTTAGCTGTACTATTTGCTAGCTTAGGCAAATCCCTCAATCTCTGTGTGTCTCTTTTATCTCTAAAATCCAAGCATACTTGGGCCCCACCTATGGAGTGCAATGACTTCCTCAAAGAAGGTGCAATAACTAACTTTCTTACTTCATAGCTAATAAAATTAGAGCTGTATTCCAAGATACAAGTATACTTCCCACCCAAACTTCATTGATAAATACCACAATTTTTTTCTGTATCATCTGCTGGAGTTTCCTTCTAGCTTTAGCATATTTAGCTAATATAAATACAGGATACTCAATTAAATTTGAATATCATATAAATAATATTTTTTATGGTATCATATCCCAAATATTGCATGAGACATACTTGTGTTTTAAAAAAATTAATTGAAATTCACTTTAACTGAGAATTTTCTATTTTATTTGTCAATTCTCTATTATTTTTCTAACTATTCCAAACAAGAATAATTTGTAATTTGAGGCTTATTATTTTTTAAATTTGGGATCAAATATATAGAAAATTCTACTGTTAAAAGTCAAATGTTACATAAAAACAGTATATTTTATAAAAATACTCTAAACTTCATGTAGTAAAATTTTATTTATCAAAGTGTACAAAGAATACCATTCCTCCTTTCCTTTCCCTAGCAAAAAGGAAATACTTTAAAATGTTAATGAATACAAAATATTTTAAGTGAACTTTCAAATAATTGATCATGAAAATTGTTTCTGTTTTCACAGAACACATAAGTTTGGTTTGCCAAATTATTTTATTTCGTGTCTGAGTAATTTTTGAGCATAGGTAAAGGATAGAATTTGATAGCACAATGCATGTGCCAACTAGTCAACAATAGGGAAGCAGTCCTGCCAGAGAAGTAACATTTCTCATGGCATTTGAGTACTTGAACTGTTTTTTCTAAAAAATAGTTCCATTTTGGAAGTTTATGTGTCTTAAAAGCAGCAACATACAGGAATTATCTCCATAGATCTCAAGTCAACAATTAAACTATTCACAGAGTTTTATAAGTTACTTAATGTTATAAACAAAATATGTTTATTGCTAGATAACTACCTTGGAAGGCAGAAGTGGAATTTGTAAATCTTGAAGCATATTACCATTCTAGGAAAAGGGGAAAATCACATAAAAGTTATATATCTTGGTGTGCCTCAGAGCAGTACTCAAATGAATGCTTTACTATTTTTTTNATAAAATAGAGAGGGAATGCGTAAATTTTTAACAATTTTTGCTCAAAATACTTAACATCACATTGGGACTTAAGGAATGAACCACAGGAAAGGTAAATTTTGACAGGGAAAGTGGAGTTGAATGTGTTTATGTGCTTAGTCGCTCAGTTGTGTCCAACTCTTTGTGACTCCATGGACTGTACCCCACCAGGCTCCTCTGTGTGTGAAATTTCCCAGGCAAGAATACTGGAGTGGGTAGCCATTCCCTTCTCCAGAGGATCTCCCTAACCCAGAGATCAAACCCAGGTCTCCCGTGTTGCAGGTGGATTCTTTACTATCTGAGCCACCAGGGAAGCTCTTAAAAGACATGTCCACATCCTGGAAACTGTGAGTGTGACTTTATTTGGAAAAAGCATCCCTGCAAAAGTAATCAAGTTAAGGATTTTGAGATGAGATCATCAGGAATATCTAAGTGAAAGTGAAGTCGCTCAGTCATGTCCGACTCTTTGCGACCCCATGGACTGCAGCCTCCCAGGCTCCTCTGTCCATGGGATTTTCCAGGCAATAGTACTGGAGTGGATTGCCATTTCCTTCTCCAGGGGATCTTCCTGACCCAGGGATCGAACCCGGGTCTCACTCATTGTAGACAGACACTTAACCATCTAGGAGCCATCTAGGTGGGCCCCAATTCAAGACCAAGCATCCCTATAAGAGACACAGAGGAAGACAGCCCTGTGAAGATGGAGCTGTGCCTGCCTCCACCAGTAGGATGTGAACTCACCAGGGACTAGGTCCTGTTCATTGAACTCACCAGCTGGGCCCAGTTTAGGGAGGTTGGACACAGGCTCCCAGTACCATCCACAAAGACTCTGAACCTAAGCAATGCAATCAGCTAGGCCTTGGTCTCTTCCTTCCCCAGGCCAGGTGTCAATATGTTTTCCATTAACACACCCCTGCCCTGATGCTGGTGCCGAGCTCCACTGTGGCCCACGGCCTCACTGAGGTCACCCTGCCCATTGCCATGTGGTCTGCACCAGCTTCCCGCACGTCCCTGCTCTGCCCTGCTTTGCCTCATCTGCCCTGGTGACAGCTCTGCTGCTGGCCCTGCCACCTACACCAGGGATGGACTCTAGTCTGTCAGGTTCCTCTGTCCATGGGATTCTCCAGGCAAGAATAGTGGAGTAGGTTGCTATTCCCTTCTGTAGGAGATCTTCCCAACCCAGGGATCAAACTCAGGTCTCCTGCATTGCAGGCAGATTCTTTACCATTTGAGCCACCCAGGGAAGTCATTCCAGTGAGGGGCAACCTAGAATCCTGTCCAAATCACTGATGCCCTAGGCCCTGTGTGGGCAAAATCGAAGCCCCTCAAAGACTTTGGGTCCTAATCCCTAGAACCTGCAAATGTTACCTTGTAAGAGAAAAGGGGTGGGGGGTGGTCTTGGCAGATGTGATTTAATGAAGGATCTTGAGTTGGCAAGATTATCCTGGATTATCCAAGTGGAACCTAATGGTATTGTAAGTGCCCCGATAAGAGAGAAGCAGAGAGAAATTTTATACACACACAGACACAGACCCAGATATACAGACACAGAAAGCCATGTGAAACCAAAGGCAAAGCTTAGAGTAATGGAGCCATAAAACAAGTAATGTCAACAGCCCCCAGATGCTGGAAGAGCCAGGAACAGATTTTCCCCTAGAGTTTCTGGAAGGAGTGTGGTTCGCCGACTCTTTGATTTTGGCCGATTGATACCAGTTTTGGACTTTTGGCCTCCAGAACCATGTGATAATAACTTTCTGCTGTTTTAAGCCACCAACTTGGTCAGAATTCCTTATGGTAATCCCAGGGAACTAAGGAAGCAGACAGTGGAAGGTCTGAGGTGTGTCCCATTGAAGATGTTGTCTACCAGTGCTCTAAGGCAGGTAGAGAAAGGCCCATTTCAGGTGCTGTGCCTTCCATCTGGTCGACCTCCCAGTCTTTCTCATCTTGCTCACTCATTGGCTTCTGCTGATTTGGTCAATGGCCAGGATTTCTGTAGTTCTTATTGTGGGTTTGCTGAACTCTGTTCCAGGCTCTGAGCACAAGGCGGTGTCCAAGGCAGGGGAGGGCCCCTCAGAGTGATCCAGTCCTGCTCTGGTGGAAAAGCACCAGCCCTCAGCCTGGGTCTTAGCCTCTGTTCTTGCTGTCACCCATTCTTGGATTTAGCAGTGGGATCGCAGAGTTCTGACCTTAACCTGTTCTCCTACTTGTTTGCGCCTTTGGCTATTTCCTGGTCTCTGCTCTCTTCTGTCTACTCCTTTCATTCTCCAGGGTTGGCATTTGGCTCCTGCTGTGTGCCTGGCACTTTTGGGTCAACTGATGCTGACTGTTCCATTTGTTCAGCACCCATGGTGGATCCATCCACAATTTGTGATTCTATTTTCTGACCTGGTCTCTTAACATCCAGCTTTGTCTCCTGAGCATAACTTCACATTTGTTCTTAGATCTAACCACTGCCCTTGATCTGCTGGCTCTGATCCCAAATCAGAAAGATGTTAGTGATTTGCAGTTATCCACCTGCCCCACCTACCTGGATCTAGGACAGTTGAGGCACCCGGAGCAGGTTAAAGAAGGCCATAGTGAATTGGACAAGATTTTGTTATTGCAACCTTCAGATGAATACCAGCCATACCAGCTGACAGTTTAATTGTCATGGGGCTTCCAAAGGAGGAAACAGTTGGCTGGCTTCTTTCTAATACATTGCAGCTTGGGCCAGGTTGATAATTCTAGTTTGCAGACTGTAAATAATCTCTTTGTTCAAAGCAATCTGTTTATTTTGGTGTGTCTTAATGATCAGCATACACAGCTTTCCACAACTTTCTCTTCAGTTCACTTTCTACTCTTCTCTTTCCTAGGAAAGGATAGAAAAAGTGAAAAGGGAGTGTTTGAAAAGTCTTAAAAAAAATTTTTGGGGGGGACTTCCCTGGTTGCCAGTGGTTAAGAATCTGCCTTCCAATGCAGGGGACAGGGGTCTGAGCCCTGGCTGGGGCAGCTAAGATCCCTCATGCCATGGGGCAACTAAGCTCACGTGTTGCAACTATTGAGCCCTCATGCTTTAGAGCCTGTGCTCCACAACAAGGGAATCCTGCATGCTGCAATGAAGACTCAGCACAACTGGAAAATGAAAAAAAGAACAAAACACCTAATTTTTAAAAAATTGAAATATAGTTGATTTACAATGTTTTGGTTTCAAGTGTATAGCAAAGTGATTCAGTTTTATATATATATATATATATATATATATANTTCCAGATGTTCATGATGGATTTAGAAAAGGCAACAGAAGCAGAAATCAAATTGCCAACATCCATTGGATCATAGAAAATCAAGAGAACTCCAGAAAAAACATCTCCTTCTGCTTCATTGACTATGCTAAAGCCTTTAACTTTGTGAATCACAACAAACGGTGGAAAATTCTTCAAGCGATGGGTATAATAGACCACCTTACCTGTCTCCTCAGAAATGGTTATGTAGGTCAAGAAGCAACAGTTATAACCAGATATGAAACAATGAACTGGTTCCAAATTGGGAAACAGGTACATTAAAGCTATATAGTATCACCCTGCTTATTTAACTTCTTTACAGGGTACATCATGAGAAATACTGAACTGGATAAAGCACAAGCTGGAATCAAGATTGCCAGGAGAAATATCAATAACCTCAGATATGCTGATGACACCACCCTTATGGCAGAAAGTGAAGAGGAACTAAATAATCTCATGATGAAAATAAAAGAGAGTGGAAAACCTGGCTTAAAATTCAGTATTCAAAAAACTAAGTTCATGGCATCCAGTCCCATCACTTCAGGGCAAATAGATGGGAAAACAATGGAAACAGTGACAGACTTTATTTTCTTGGGCTCCAAAATCACTTCAGATGTTGACTACACCCATGAAATTAAAAGACACTTGCTCCTTGGAAGAAAAGCTATGACAAACGTAAACAGCATATTAAAAAGCAGAGACATTACTTTGCCAACAAAAGTCTGTCTAGTCAAAGCTATGGTTTTTTTCATTAGTCAGATATGGATGTGAGAGTTGGGCCATAAAGAAGGCTGAGCAACAAAGAACTGATGCTTTTGAAGCATCAATTGTTGAGGAAGTGTTCCAGAAGATTCTTGAGAGTCCTTTGGACAGCAAGGAGATCAAACTAGTCCATCCTAAAGGAAATTAGTCTTGAATATTCATTGGAAGGACTGATGCTGAACCTGAAGCTCCAATACTTTGGCCACCTGATGCGAAGAACTGACTCATCAGACAAGCCCCTAATGCCGGGAATGATTGAAGGCAGGAGCAAAAGCGGTCGACAGAGGATGAGATGGTTGGATGGCATCACCGATTCAAAGGACATGAGTTTGAGCAAGCTCTGGAGCTGGTGATGGACAGGGACGCCTATCGTGCCTCAGTCCATGCGGTCACAAAGAGTTGGACACCACTGAGCAACTGAACTGACTGAAAAATACTTATAAAACAGAATTAGAGATTAAGCTGTAAGAGCTCTAATAAATACTTGAAATAGAATAATGCGCAAGGCACAGTAAGTACAAGTAACATCAATTGTAATATGAATATGCATACCTAAATTTAGTAACACTAAGCCTATTAGCATAAATTCTCTATCTTCCTTCCTTACTAAATATGTTTCAGGATTGCCATCCCTACAACTTTGCATGCAATATCTGAAAATTTATTATGCCTGGTAGTGGATAAAATAGGCACTGATACAAAATGGCAATTCTTCCCCCTGGGTTTTTTTTTTTTTTTTCCATTTTAATTGATGATTCAATATCTTTCCAAATAAATTCTTCAAAACAATCTCCCTAGCCCCTCAATTTTATTCCCAAGTACTTTTTTCTGATGCTTGTCATGATCCCAGAGATTCAAAGAAATGTATGGGTTTAATAAGGAAAATAAATATTTAGGTTAAGTGAGTACCATGTATATTATGTTACAAATATGTTTTAGCAAGCCTTTACAACCCTGAAAGACAGGTCTTATCATGCAGATTAAGAACTTTGCAGATGAACAACTGTCTGGTACGTGGCAATGCCCTCACAAAAGTGGAGCATTTAAGTGATGGATGGGGGTCGGGGTGTCTTTGGACACAAATGGACTGTTGCCATGTAAAGTAGTCTTAGCTGTACTATTTGCTAGCTTAGGCAAATCCCTCAATCTCTGTGTGTCTCTTTTATCTCTAAAATCCAAGCATACTTGGGCCCCACCTATGGAGTGCAATGACTTCCTCAAAGAAGGTGCAATAACTAACTTTCTTACTTCATAGCTAATAAAATTAGAGCTGTATTCCAAGATACAAGTATACTTCCCACCCAAACTTCATTGATAAATACCACAATTTTTTTCTGTATCATCTGCTGGAGTTTCCTTCTAGCTTTAGCATATTTAGCTAATATAAATACAGGATACTCAATTAAATTTGAATATCATATAAATAATATTTTTTATGGTATCATATCCCAAATATTGCATGAGACATACTTGTGTTTTAAAAAAATTAATTGAAATTCACTTTAACTGAGAATTTTCTATTTTATTTGTCAATTCTCTATTATTTTTCTAACTATTCCAAACAAGAATAATTTGTAATTTGAGGCTTATTATTTTTTAAATTTGGGATCAAATATATAGAAAATTCTACTGTTAAAAGTCAAATGTTACATAAAAACAGTATATTTTATAAAAATACTCTAAACTTCATGTAGTAAAATTTTATTTATCAAAGTGTACAAAGAATACCATTCCTCCTTTCCTTTCCCTAGCAAAAAGGAAATACTTTAAAATGTTAATGAATACAAAATATTTTAAGTGAACTTTCAAATAATTGATCATGAAAATTGTTTCTGTTTTCACAGAACACATAAGTTTGGTTTGCCAAATTATTTTATTTCGTGTCTGAGTAATTTTTGAGCATAGGTAAAGGATAGAATTTGATAGCACAATGCATGTGCCAACTAGTCAACAATAGGGAAGCAGTCCTGCCAGAGAAGTAACATTTCTCATGGCATTTGAGTACTTGAACTGTTTTTTCTAAAAAATAGTTCCATTTTGGAAGTTTATGTGTCTTAAAAGCAGCAACATACAGGAATTATCTCCATAGATCTCAAGTCAACAATTAAACTATTCACAGAGTTTTATAAGTTACTTAATGTTATAAACAAAATATGTTTATTGCTAGATAACTACCTTGGAAGGCAGAAGTGGAATTTGTAAATCTTGAAGCATATTACCATTCTAGGAAAAGGGGAAAATCACATAAAAGTTATATATCTTGGTGTGCCTCAGAGCAGTACTCAAATGAATGCTTTACTATTTTTTTCAAATTTTATTAAAATATACTTGATTTACAATATTGTGTTAGTTTCAGGTGTACAGCAAAGTGATTCAGTTATTCATATATATGTATATTTCAAGTTATTTTTCATTAGTTTATTATAAAATATTTAATATAGTTTCCTGTGCTATACACTAAATCCTTATTGCTTGCCTATTTTTTTATATGTAGTGTATACCTGTTAATTTATTTTGCTTTGCTACCTTGATTTTTTTTTACTTTTTTTTTTTCTTTTTGCAATAGTCACACTAAAAGAAAACATATTTTTAGGCTCAAATGAATTGTTAAGTTAGGAACAAAAGCTCACTGACTCTTGGATTCCAAAAGCATATCATGTGGGAATTTTAGAAATGGTTCAGTTAATTTTCCAAAGTCTTTGATACCATTTAACTCCAGGAATACATTAACATGTCAGAAAGGGAAACAAACAAACAAACAAAAAGGGCTTTAAAACTAACTGGAGAAAGCAAAATTTTCAATAAATAATTTGGAAAGAACTTTTTAAATATCAAGGGAGGAGACAGAGTTCCTTCTTTTAAAACTCTTGAGGATTCCAAATGAAATGAAAACAGTCCATATTAAAAGAGAGCTTACATATACCCACTGAGGAACAGAAGTAAACCAAACCACCATGAGGCTTAACACCAAGAATTAAGGTCAGGTCACACAAAATACTAAGATTAAGGACTGAGGGACTTATCACACAACATGACCAACTTCAGTGAAGCGTGAGGTTTACAGTATGCATCAGAGACATCACTTTGTCGACAAAGATCCATATAGTCAATGCTGTGGCTTTTTTAGTAGTCGTATATGAATATGAGATTTGATCCATAAAGACTGGTCATCAAAGAACTGATGTTTTTGAATTGTGGTACTGGAGAAGACTCTTCAGAGTCTCTTGGACTGAAAGGAGAGCAAGCCAGTCAATCCTAAAGGAAATCAGCCCTGAATATTCACTGGAAGGAGTGGTGCTGAAGATGAATCTCCAATAATTTGGCCACCTGATGCAAAGAGTTGACTCACTGGGAAAGTCCTTGATGCTTGTCAAGATTGAAGGCAAAAGGAAAGTGAGTGGCAAAGTTCTGAGGTGGTTAGATAGCAGACCCAATGGACATAAATCTGAGCAAATTTCGGGAGAGAGTGGAGGACAGAGGAACCTGGCTTGCTATAGTCCGTGGGTGGCAAAGACTTGGACTTAGTGGCTGAACAAGAGCAGAAATGTAAAAAGGCAGAGGCAGTTTGGAGAACTTCAATCAGAAATATTTGAGATTCGAATCAGGAAAGACACTATGATCCAGGCTGACACAGTGACATAGGAAGACATCCAGAGAGAAAGAGGGCCAAAAACTGGGTATTTTGACCCTTTTGTTGATTTCTCTTCTATTATATGACTATGACTTCCAAATTCTCCCCATTATTATCCCACAAAATCAAGCCATGTAAGATATAACCTCCAAGACAACATGAAACATACGTATTTCTTTATAGTTGAATGTGAATGTGTTTTCTTAGTGCCTTTTCCTTTGTTATCTTCCTTAATTTTCATAGCCACCATGAAAGGCAAGACTTATAGTTTGAGCTGAGCCAAAATATGGATGTCCATTTGGGTTGCTGCAACAGATTCCATTTATTTCTCACAGTTGTGAAGGCTGGGAGGTCCAAGATCAAGGCGCTGGATGATTCAATATCCAGCCAGAGCCCAAGGTCAGTTTTATAGTGGCCACCTTAGAAAAGGCAGAGGAACCAGAATTTAAATTGTCCATCTGTTAACTCATAGAAAAAACAAAAGAATTCCAGAAAAACATCTCCTTCTGCCTCATTGACTATGCTAAAGCCTTTGACTGTGTGGATTACAACAAACTGTGGAAAATTCTTCAAGAGATAGTAATAACAGACCACCTGACCTGCCTCCTGAAAAATCTGTATGCAGGTCAAGAAACAATAGTCAGAACTGGATATGAAACAATGGACCAGTTCCAAATTGGGAAAGGAGTATGTCAGCACTATATATTGTCACCTTGCTTATTTAACTTATATGCAGAGTACATCATGTGAAATGCCTGACTGGATGAAGCACAAGCTGGAATCAAGATTGCTTGGAGAAATATCAATAACCTCAGATATGATGACACCAATCTTATGGCAGAAAGTGAAGAGGAACTAAAGATACTCTTGATGAAACTGAAAGGGGAGAATGAAAAAGCTGGCTTAAAGCTCAACACTCAAGAAATTAAGATCATGGCATCTGATCCCATCACTTCATGGCAAATAGATGGGGAAACAATGGAAACAGTGACAAACTTTTTAGTTTCTTGGGCTCTGTAGATGGTGACTGCAGCTATGAAATTAAAAGACATTTGCTCCTTGGAAGAAAATCTATGACAAACCTAGAAAGCATATTAAAAAGCAGAGGTATCGCTTTGCCAATAAATGTCTGTCTGGTCAAAGCTATGGTTTTTCCAGTAGTCAAGTATGAATGTGAGAGTTGGACCATAAAGAAAGCTGAGTGCTGAAGAACTGATGCTTTTGAACTGTGGTGTTGGAGCAGATTCTTGAGAGTTCCTTAAACAGCAAGGAGATCAAACCAGTCAATCCTAAAGGAAATAAGTCCTGAATATTCATCAGAAGGACTGATGCTGAAGCTGAAGCTGCAATTCTTTGACCATCTGATGTGAAGAACCGACTCATTAGAAAATATCCTGATGCTGTAAAGATTAAATGCAGGAAGAGAATGGGATGACAGAGGATGACATGGTTGGATGGCATCACTGACTCAATGGACATGATTTTGAACAAGCTCTGGGAGTTGATGATGGACCAGTAAGCCTGATATGTTGCAGTCCATAGGGTCACAAAGAGTTGAACATGGCTAAATGACTGAACTGAACAGATTTTCCCACTGTGTTTTCCATGGGATAAAGAACAGGAGTCTTTTTTACAATGGGGATAAATCTCATTCATGAGACCTCTCTCTTCATGACAATCACCTCCCAAAGGCCCTGCCTCCAAAAGCTGTCACACTGGGTATTAAAATTTAACAGATGAATTTTAGGAGGTCATAGCAACAGATAAAATTTAGATCACAGCAAAAGGTAAAAGTAGATTCAGAAGGATTAAGTAATCATCCTTATGTCCAAAGCCTGTAAATGGGTCAGGGCTTCTGATGTTAACTATCTAAGAAAAGCACAAGTTACATATTTTAATTGTACTTTTAAAATTTGATATGGTAAATGATATATCTAAGGGTTAAAAGGAAGGACATGTGAAATTAGACAACTGAACTCTGAGAAGAACTCTCATGGGGTTAAGGAAACCTGGGTCCTGAAATCAGTGTTGCCAAACTTAGAAAATAAAAATGTACAGACATCCAGTTCAATTGAAATTTCAGGTAGAGATCACAATTTTTTTTTATTTTTCTGTTTAGCGTCTGTCCTGATATTTTGATCAATTTTACACTAACATGTTATTCTGTTAGTTTCTGAAATTCAAACTGAATCATGCATCCTGTGGTTTACCTGGCCACCCTCCTTGAAATGTAGAGATGGCCCCAGGCTGCAGGGGGCTTAGGTTATGTTCAGCAGCCAATTTAGAATTCTCACTGCTGCGATACAAAAACCGTATTGAATTTTATGGCCTGATCTTTAACTGTGAAAAACTGAAGGATTGTGTCTACAACACAGATAACAATAGTACAGTGGCAGGAGCACCACGCCCTAAGAATACTGATCTACAGATCAAAAGTAAAGAATTAGAGCAGAGAAGAAGAGCTAAGGAGATGGCCCAGAGGGCTAAGATGGCCCAGAGGCCACTTGTGGCCTGGGGAAGCCCTCCCAGAGGTTTCCACAGATATACATGGGGAGCAGGACCTAGAGAAAGATTAGACTTCCTACAGAGGGGCAGAAAATGAGGCTGAATTATTGGTACTGGAAGGTTAAAGAAATATGGAACCTTATGACTGGATAAAACTCTCTTTGTACATTAGTCTAGAAAGCTCTGTTTGCTAATACACCACAGCGACTGTGTCTGTCTGACCACCAATAAATATAGTATCAAGATGGGTGATGGAGGCAACTATTTGCACTAAGGTTTATTGTCTCTCTCCTCATGGGTACTTAGACATCTTCACATGTTTTACATGGAGAAAACAGTATGTCATTTTCATAGTCATCTTACTCTACCCAAGATCTAGCTTCCTCACCTACAAAAGGGGAAAAATTTATCTTAAAGGAATATTAGATTTAAAGAGATAATGCTTTTAAGGCACTCACAGAGGACTCAGCAGCTGAAAGTCACTCCATTTTGCACTTACTTCCTCCTCTTTCTATTCCTACCACTCATTTGCTCTACAAATTTGATCAAGCTACATTAGCTTTATAGTTCTCAGTTGTAGCCTAAGTACTGGAAGTTAATTATCTTTTAGCTTCCTTCACATCCAAATATGTTATTGTTAAGGCAGAGGGAACCTGGAGGAGATCTGTACTCTACCATGAAATCAATATCATAAGTAAAATTCTGTCAGGAATTAAAATTTTTCCCAGGAGCAGGGGAACATAAAAGATTACAATTCAAAAGATTATCACTATGTGAGATTTAATGATTTCTACTGAAATGAGTCTTAAGATAACATGAAGCATTTGGATTTGGAAATACAAAGAAATAGATATATGACAAACCGTAGCTTTGACTATACAGACTTTCATCAGCAAAGTGATGTCTCTGCNGGCCAAAGTACTGGAGTTTCAGCTTTAGCATCATTCCTTCCAAAGAAATCCCAGGGTTGATCTCCTTCAGAATGGACTGGTTGGATCTCCTTGCAGTCCAAGGGACTCTCAAGAGTCTTCTCCAACACCACACTTCAAAAGCATCAATTTTTTGTCACTCAGCAAGAATCATAATTTTCTTTAACAATATACTGCTATAAAACTGAGTAACAAATTCTATACATTATTATATTTTTAGGATTCAGTAGTCATAATTCAAGATTAAAAAATTTTAATAAATAGTAATGCCTTTGAAGGAGGTGTGTGTAGGAATGTTGTTATCCTAACATATATCTTTAATACTATTATATTCTGGCCTTCCCTGATAGGTTAGTTGGTAAAGAGCCCACCTGCAATGCAGAAGACAATTCCTGGGTCAGGAAGATCCACTGGAGAAGGAATAAGCTACCCATTCCAATATCCTTGGACTTCACTTGTGGCTCTCTTGGTAAAGAATCTGCCTGCAATGTGGGAGACCTGGGTGCAATCCCTGGGTTGGAAAGATCCTGTGGAGAGGGGAAAGGCCACCCACTCCAGTATTGTGGCCTGTGGAATTCCATGAACTTGTCCATGGTGTCTCAAAGAGCCAGATATGACTGAGTAATGCCTCTGAAGGAGGTATACAGCAACATTGTTATCCTAACATATATCTTTAATACTATTATATTCTAGGAATATGTTGAAGTTCAAAATTTATTTTTTCAGTCTTGGACTATATTTATGCTCATCAACAGAAATCAAATGCACTTCCAATCTCTGCATTTGGTTTCTTCTGCTTGAGAATAACTGCATCATTTAAAATGTGTCACTTTCAACCATGTAAGTGATAATATATTGGTACCCAGAGTCTTAAGTTTTAATGTAATACTTAGAGTTCAACTTGAAGACATTTATTATACTATCTTTAATGGTGTTAATCTTATTCTTCTATTGTGTAATATATACAAATTTCATAACTATAAAAAATCTAATTAATGTGGGAAATTTTATGGCTTTTTTCTTTAACAATGATGTTTTTGTTTTTGCATGTGGTGAAAAAACACATTGTCTACAAAGCACTTTTTAAGTACAGTTCCAGTGTACTGAGTCTCCTCAAAATATTCCACATACACTGCCTAATCTTCACAGTAACACTGTAAGCTAAATAGCAGTATCCTCATATTATACATGAGAAAGCTAATTCCTCATTGAAATTAATGAAATTAAGTAATTTTTCAAGTGCTCATACACAGTACAAATGAACACAGATTAAAACCCATTTATCCAACTATTTAACACTCTAAATTGCAATACAAGAGAAAGGTGGCAAAATCATCTAAAGTCCAAGTCTAAGAAATCAGAAGAATTTTTAAAAATAGCACAGGTCTGAAAAGTCAACATTGGAGAGTTTGGAGCTGGCAAGGTCATCAAGAATTGATGTACTTAGATCATATAAAGAAGAAAAGGTGGAGAGAAATGGGTGTGACAGTAGGAGGTTTCTCATTTTGAGACAGGCACCAAATTTTTAAGCTTTATGGAGCAGCAAGTTTAGGAAATAAGCCAAAAGCTCCTGAAATTCAAAGTAAAGTTTTGGTAAACTTATGTATTAAGAAACCAAAACTGGAGTTCAGATCTGACCAAGGAACAAGGGCTTTAGTAAACATTCTGAGATCTCAGTTGGAGCCTATGGAGACCTAAATATTTAGAACAGTGTTGAAACAGAAATAGAATGAGCTTTACGAAAACTGCAAGCAAATCTTGACTCTGCTGAATTCCCGACTGGATTAAGAAGACTTGCTCCCAATCAGGCTGCTTGCCAACATTTAGGATCAGCCTTCTACAGAAGACAACAGTATCCAGAGACACTAGAATTTTTTATACACTACGTCTTGTATTGCATTGTTCCAGGCAAAAGAACAGACACATGACTAAACATATTGCAGTCAATACAAGTGGAAGAACCAATTATTAGAATAATAAAATGTTGATTTGGCTTAATACCATGAAAGTCATAGAGATGATAGCTGTGAAAACCACATGAACAAGCAAATTTAGAAAAACAGTGAAAAAATATTTTCAGTTCAGTTCAGTTGCTCAGTCGTGTCCGCCTCTTTGTGACCCCATGAACCACAGCACGCCAATATTAAAAGATGGATAATTTTGACCAAAATTTGGACTCAATTAAAAATTATTCAGACTTTAAAACTAAGAATGAAATATCTAAAAATTAGAAACTCAATGAATAGTTTTAAGAAAAGACTGGATATAGTAGAATACAGTTTTGACCTAAAAGACATATCTGTATAAAATAAAGAGAATCACACACAGAAAAAGAAATGGAAAAAATGAAAGAGAACAGAACATAAAATATCAATTGAAAATGACTAATATACATATAATCTGAGTGTCAGATTTTGAAATGACAGAGAACTTGGCAGAAGCAAACAGCAGCTAATAGTTTCCTAAATTACAAATTAAAAAAATTCAGGGAACCTAAAGGAAGAAAATGACCAACCTGATAGCATATTGAAAAGCAGATACATTACTTTGCCAACAAAGGTCCGTCTAGTCAAGGCTATGGTTTTTCCTGTGGTCATATAGGGATGTGAGAGTTGGACTGTGAAAAAAGCTGAGTGCCAAAGAATTGGTCCTTTTGAACTGTGGTGTTGGAGAAGACTCATGAGAGTCCCTTGGACTGCAAGGAGATCCAACCAGTCCTTTCTGAAGGAGATCAGTCCTGGGTGTTCATTGGAAGGAGTGATGCCAAAGCTAAAACTCCATTACTTTGGCCACCTCATGCAAAGAGTTGACTCATTAGAAAAGACTCTGATGCTGGGAGGGCTTGGGGGCAGGAGGAGAAGGGGACAACAGAGGCTGAGATGGCTAGATGGCATCACCGACTCAATGGATGTGAGTCTGAGTGAACTCCAGGAGTTGGTGATGGATGGGGAGGCCTGGGCGTGCTGTGATTCATGGGGTCGCAAAGAGTCACACACGACTGAGCGACTGAACTGAACTGAACTGAAAGGAAGAAAAAGAAAAAAGTTGAAGAAAGATGGGAAATGTGGAAGGTAAATAGAAAGTAGGAGACACAGGGAAAAATGTACAGTCTCTTCAAAGAGAAGATGAGTGATGGATTAGCAGAAATGATGGTTGCCACTGATAATGGTTAATCTACTGATGACTTTAATCTATAAACTAGCCTGAGTTTAAATCCCACTCTGAGGCTATTACAGTAATTTAGAGCAGATTAATATTCCTTCTTGGAGGAGGAAATGGAAACCCACTCCAGTACTCTTATCTGGATAATCCCGTGGACAGAGGGCCTGGTGGACCACAGTCCATGGGTTCGCAAGAGTCGGACTCAACTTAGCGACTAAACTACTACCATGTCATTGGCAGTTTAGTTGCTAAATTGTGTCCAACTCCTGTGAACCCATGGACTGTAGCCTGCCAGGCTCCTCTGTTCATTAGGATTCTCCAGGCAAGAATCCTGAAGTGGGTTGCCCATGTTCCTTCTAAGCCTAAATTTCTTCATCCCACCAGACCCCAATTATTATGCTAATCATGTAGCAAAGTTATTACAACCCATTAAACATTGTAACCCACCAAAGACATTCAAGAAATGCTAATATCCTTTAAAGCAAAAAAAAAAAAAAA
>SJYV01000803.1:165850-189410 GCA_006410875.1 Neotragus pygmaeus
AACAAAGTTATAACAAACCAAAAAACATTGAAACCCACCAAAAACATAAAAAAAATGCAAATATCCTTTAAAGCAAAAAAAAAAAAAAAAAAGTGAAAAGAAAGAAACTCTGAAAGTTTATTTTTTAAACTGACAAGCATTCAGTCAACTAAGCACACAGTTCTTTGCTTTCAATCCCTCAGATCAGTAACAAGGACAAGAAAATTACCTTATGAACAGTTGGCACTGGCACATGCAATAATGCTGTTGCCTTTTTGTCTCTGCCCACCCCTTCACTCAACTTCAAATGTTACCTAATTTTCTTTCTGAATTATTTAAAGAAGCCTGACAACCAAGACAGAGCTACCCAGGTGGCTCAGCAGTAAAGAATCCACTTGCCAATTCAGGAGACTCAAGAGACACAGGTTAGAGCTCTGAGTTGGAAAGATCTTCTGGAGGACTAAATGGCAACCCACTTCAGTATTCTTGCCTGCAAAAATCCCATGGACACAAGAGCCTGGCAGGCTACAGTCCATGGGATCGCAAAAAAGTCAAACATCGCTGAGCCACTGAGCACGCAGTCATGCACAACAAAGCCAGTGGAATAATTTTAAATTGAAGACACTCCTTGCTAACCTTTAAAATGCCTACTGGTTCCTTCCAAAGGGTCTCATTATTATTAATTTCTGAAATATTTATAGCACATCTCATGGAAACTAAAAATAACCTGTATTATTTTTTAAAAAGAGGGAGACGTTCCAAACTGATATGAATTAATTATTTAGTCTAAATGATAAATAAAAAATATTGATAAATGGCTTTAACAGGCATGCTAAGTATAGTTACATAAAGTCCAAAAGTACACTCAGTGCTTTTAATGGCTAGGAAGGATTTTAGCCAAGTTATTCTTTAAGCATAATGGACAGTTTAACGCTTCACTACTTCTTTTCCAGCTGTTAACTGCATGTTATTTTTGAAAGAGTGCTTCCTTTATCTGAAACATTTAGTCCAAACCATTCAAGTACACTCTGCTGCTTAAGGGAAAATGATGTTTTGAGTGACCCATTTTTTTTTTAAGAACCTTAACTCAATTTGCCATCCAAAAATGGAAACTTTTTGTCAGATAATACCTTAATAGTCTAGTGTAGAATTTTCTTTTTTCCCTAAAATCCCAAGCATAAAATCAATAGGCAAAAGCTAAGAAAGGTTGTGTTTTATAAATATGTAAGAGCTATATAATAACATAGATCTCAGGAAATTCAGTGATTTTTTGATGGACAAATCAATTTATGATGAGCTCTGAAGGAGATCACTTTCAAGTTGATATGACTAGAATTCAGAAAAATGTTACATTAAGACACCTGTGGTGGATTCATGTCGATGTATGGCAAAGCCAATAGAGTATTGTAAAGTCAAATTAAAAAAAAAAAAAAAACACAGAAGGGTAACTGGTAAGAAGTCCATCATCTGGTCATATCAATTCTTTGATTTTTAAATGAACAGATGTGGCATCTTTAATGTTGTTACCAAATATAAATGAAAAAATTTAACACTAGTTAATGATAGATGATGCTTTACTGGAACCAAGTAATTATTATTATGAGATGAAATCAACAATATGCTTCATCGTAAGACATGAAGGTACAACCCGGCTGCCGATGGAATCAAAAAAAGTTGCTTTCACTGTCTCTCGGGAAAAACCTGTAATGAGCCAAGTCCTGCACAGAAGCTATGAGCAGGGCTGTTCTAAAATGACCAGAATCTGTCCCTGACAATTTAGGGAGAAGCAAAATATTTGGGTATAAGTAACTATGATACAAATAAACTGATACATGGAAACTTGTAAACATAATAGGAGTCAGCTTTATTTATTTTGCTGAACTAGAGAGACTGGAAAAGCCCAGAAAGTTTTCTTGGATGAAATGAAGCTTGAGCTGGGATTTAAATAGCTCTTGTCAAAAGCTAGTGTGTTTATAAGTCCCTTGAGAATCTTGTTAATAAGCAGATTCTAGTCCACTAGGTGTAGATGCCCCTAAGATTTTACATTTCCAGCAAGCTCCCAAGTGAAGTCATTGCTATTGGTTCTGAGACCACATTTTGAGGAGCAAGGATTTAAAGGACAGAATGGGTAGGTATGCATGCCTAGTTGCTCAGTTGTGTCTGACTCTTTGTGACTCTTTGGAGGCTCTTCTGTTCATGGGATTCCCAGGCAAGAATACTGGAATGGGTTACCATTTCCATCTCAAGGGAATCTTCCTGACCCAGGGTTTGAAACTGCATCTCCTGTGTCTCCGCACTGGCAGGAGAGTTCTTTACCCACTGAGTCATCAGTAAAGATGAACGCAGTCCCAGCATAGAGAGTCATTTGGGAACATGTGAAAAGTGAAAGCGTTAGTCCCTCAATTGTGTCTGACTCTTTACAACCCCATGGACTATAGCCTGTAAGGCTCCTCTGTCCGTGGAATTGTCCAAGTGAGAACACTGGAGAGGCTAGCCATTCCCCTCTTCAGAGGAATCTTCTGAACCCAGGGATAGAACCCAGGTCTCCTGCATTGCAGGTGGACTCTTTACCATCTAAGCCACCACAGAAGTTTAGGAAAATACACAGAGGAAATATATATATATATATATTTTTTTTTTCAGAATAACAAATATCTAGTATGGCTGTTTTCCTAAGGAGATAGGATGTAGAATTGTTGATTCTACTCCTAAATATCTTTTAAATTCATTTCCATCTACCCTATATCTTTTCTTCAATTTGTAACTTAAGCATCTTGTACCTGAGTTATTACAGAAACTACTTTGCCAGGGTTCCTGTCTTCTTTCCCCTAGAATTCATTCTTCATAATGTGGCTTCAATTATATTTCTGAAACACAAATCTTTGTCTCCCTAACTCATATCAAGTAAAGTACAAATACTGGGGCAAAGCATGCCCAATGATAGCATTCTTTTGGAGAATTCATCATTTATATCTATCCTTGTGGACCACACAATAAAAATGTTAAGGGACAGGGTTTTCTTAATGAGTCACACAATTTCACACAACTATTTATTTGCACATGTTGCTTTTTAGCCTGAAGCACACTTGCTGACTGGGATAATCCTACTCATTCTTTAAGATTAAGCTATGTTAAATATTCTAATTTTTCTCACTGTCAATCTTTTTCCCCCTGCCCTATGTAAGAAAAGACAGGGAAGCCTGGTGTGCTGCAGTTCACAGGTCTCAAAGAGCTGGATATGACTTAGCAACTAAACAACAATAATGCAAGAAGAATGATTCACTTCCTCCTCTGTTCTCCTGTTTTCATTCATGTATTCATTTATGCAAAAACAATTTCTGAGCATTTGCTAGGTGCTGGACAATAAAATTGGTGGCTTAGAATCCATCAAGGAATGCAGGTGTTAAGAAAATGATTGCATATCTGCTGTTCATAGAAAAAGACAAATAAGCACAGCTTTCCTTAAAAAATTGTATGATCAAGAAACCCCAACTCTATATTCTCTTGTGGAACAATCAGCTAAAACCAATGGCGGCTTCCCCCTTTAAAGAGACTAGCACAAGTTTCTAGTCCATAACACATTCCTATGTCAGTCTGGGTCATGCCACACTTGGTTTCATGACTCCTTTACCTGTGTCTCCTGCTTTGCAGGCACATTCTTTGCCATGTGAGCCACCAGGGAAGCCTTTTTAAAAAATAGCAAATTTCATGTTTGTACATCATTGGTCAAAGTATAAGAATTGCTGCAAAGTAAACAGCTATGAAAATATTATTGCAATGGTCTTGGAAATGAATGATGTTGGTATAGCTGAGGATGGTATGAGTGAAGATAGAAAACTGGGTGAAATACAAAGATATTTACACTGTAAGTTAGCACCATTTGTTAACTATTTATGATGCATGATTTGAACAGAGAAGTAAAGAATGGCTCCCCAAACTCTAGTTTGAACCACTGGCACCTGCTGGTCATATAATGAGAAAAAAAAATACAAACTACAGTTATGAAGCAGGGAAGAGATCACGGGTGTAGTTTTGTGCATATGAATCTTCGAGTATCTGTAATATATTTGTATAGTGGTGGAGATAAGAAAGTGGGCTTGGAGCTAAGAAAAGAAGTTAATCTGATAGATGTATATTTGGGACTGCTTGGAATGTACATGATAGTCATACTTATGTAAAAGGATGAAACCACATAGAAATAGAGTTTAGATTAGAATAGGAGCAAACTTAAGAAAATATTAAATATTGAATAATTGTGTGATAGGGAAGCAGATTAGCCTAAGAGACTTAAAAATGAATGAGAAACTTTTCCTCTGAAAGAAAGTGTTAATCGCTCAGTCATTCCCCACTCTTTGCGACCCCAGGGACTATAGCTCACCAGGCTCCTGTGTCCATGGGATTTCCTGGGCAAGAACACTGGAGTGGGTTGCCATTGCAAAACAATTTTAAAAATGCCAAGGAAGGCAAATATTAATATTTCAGAATAAGGAAGAGACGTATAAAAGATCCAATAAACCGGGCCCAAAAAGTATCCAATGGAGTGTTGGCATGGATCTAACAGATCCTGTTAATGACAGAAATGATAGAGGAGATTAACTGGCATAAGTCAGATAGAGAAGGATGAGGGATCTAAGGTGGCAAAGAAGTAGAGGCAATGAGCATACATAAATATTTTTAAAAGGGACAAATATAAAGAAAGGTGGGGGAAGAGATAGTTAAAAATAAAATTTATATTTTATAGCAAGAAAAATTTAAACATGAAGAAAAGTTCCCCTGCTGTTTGTCTTCCCCTTCCCCACCCCCACTGTTCATTGTGTATCTGCATTATGCATCTACCAAACCTCCTCATCCTCCCCACTGCAGAAATACCTGCTCAACCATTAAAACAAAAAAAAAGCATTCTCCTGGGACCAGCAACTCCCTAAAAAATAACATTCCTTCTTGTTCTTGTAAGAGGCCACAATGACCCCAGATCCACTACTCACTAGATTGTCTAAGCTGTCAATAATCCATCATTAACAGAGGCACAGCCCTCTGCCTCAAAAACTTGTATTACTGTGCTTTGAACTTTAATGGGTGGAACAGTTCTCAGAGTGGCTTTTCCCAGGTAATAATCTTCAATTGTTTCCAATAAAACTTTCTGTTTCTTTCTTAGATTGACTAATTGTTGTTGTTATTGTTGACAAAAGGATAGAAGAAGCAAGGAATCGAATGTTAAAATGGAGGATGCTGGATATTTAAATACTGGAAAACCAGTAAGCGCTAGAGAAAGATGGGGCAAACATAAAGACATATCTTAATGACCCCATGGAAATGAGAGGGCATGCATGGGACAAAAGGAAAAGCATCAAACTTAGATGATCAAAACGTATGATGCGCCCATTAAAACCAAAAATGGATGGCTGCATATGCAAACTGTTTTAATTTTTTGTTTTCAGTACATTAAATTTACTCATAAAACTTTCTAAAAATGTAGTTTTCCTTTTTAACACATTATAGTAAAACATAAAAACCTCCAAACAGAATACTTGACATTTGCAATTCAAAATCAAATTAGCAATATATTAAATACTTACAAAACTGTATCTTTAAAAAAATATTTATAAAGTTGCATGCCGTTTTGTAGAAGTGACATAAAAGAGTAGCTCAAAAATGGGAAAAGTTTCCTTTGTTCCTAAAAAGAAAACATGTTCATTAGAAGCTGTAAAGATTCTTGAGCACACTAGGGTTTCAATTTCAGTACCAAAGCCTGTTTTTGTGCATCTTAGAACTTTACACATGTGAGGATCTGCTTACAACATGGGGATGGGTGACCCTGTATTCCTCTCCCTCCAATAACAGTGTAGTAACATTAACCTTTGGGCTCCCAGGTGGTGCTAGTGCTAAGAACCTGCCTGCCAATGCAGGAGACAAGAGATGCAGCTTGAACCCCTCAGTCGGGAAGCTCCCCTGGAGGAGAGCATGGCAACCCACTCCAGTATTCATGCCTGGAAAATCCCATGGACAGAGGAGCCTGGCGGGTTACAGTCTATAGGGTCCTAAAGAGTCAAATACAACTGAAGTGACTTAGCACCTACACATGAGACCTTTGGCCTCAATCAGCACAGTATGTAGTTTGTGAGTGTTGATTAAAGATACCCACTTTGATTCAGAACCTCAGAACTTTGCAGCATTGACCCACTACTTAAATGGCACCTGCCTCATTCTTTGTGAATCATCTGCACTTTGGAAAGGATGGCCAAACCACTGGGTTCCCCAACCCATCCACTGGGATGAGTGGTCGAGCCGAGCAAGGTCATGGTTTTCCCTCACAAACTTTAAGATTCTTTAATATGAAATACCATCATTAACAGCAAAACTAGCATGTAAAACTAGCATGGCATCGAATAAGCCACCACAGAAAGAGGAAAAGTGGTTGACTGAGAAGTTTGGGCAACTTAACTGTGATTGCTTCAGTTTTTCCTATGATATAGAAAAGAGGTGACATCCTTAAAAGGCGAGAGAGTAGAAACAGTAGTTCAATTCAGTTCAGTTCAGTTGCTCAGTCGTGTCCAACTCTTTGCGACCCCATGGACCACAGCAAGCCTCTGTGTCCATCACCAACTCCCGGAGTTTACCCAAACTCATATTTACTGTAAAAACAGTAAATGCTTCTCAAATTGTAGTCATCCACACTTATGAGTCAGTTAGGATGCTGACTCTACGAGCTCTGCAAGAATTAACGAAATGCCAGTCCTTCAATTTAATCAGCTAAACACAATGGAAGCTTGGCATCACTTTAATATAAGAGCAGGAAATAAATGAGTCATTTTATTCAGAGATTGTCTAATTTCTTTAGGGAAAAGTCCAAAGATATTGCTTTGAAATTTAGGCTTCAAATCACTCAACTTTCTTTGTTTCCTTATAAGTAAGGACCTTTGTTCCCTTCCCAGCGTTAAGTCCTCCCTTGTTCCTCAGCCAACTGCTCCATGTCCCACTATGAGCTGGTGGCTTATTAGGCTCCACCCAGGGAGGCACCCTTCCTTAGCTTCTCCATGCCTGGTTACTAAAAGAAAATGCGAATGTCCTTTCTTTGTTTTTTCTTTTTTTTTTAGTTCTATTTTGGTTTTTTTAAGCTGTGCTTTCTAAAAAGATGGCTAGAAGAAATACACTGTGCTTTGATTATTGTTATAGTTCAGTTGGCAGGCAGATTGTTCACCACCGAGCTACCACAGAAGCCCATTTTTAGTGTTACTTGAGTTGACTGTGATTATTAATTGCAACAATATTTTGCTTTTGAATTATAAATCATAATTAGTTTATTTTCATCAGTACCAAGTTTGCTTTCTGTGGGTTGTTTGGTCAATCCGAAAAACTATATTGCATAATACTATATACTTCTATCAACATAATTTTTAACCTACAAACTTAAAATACATAGACTTGAAAATATATTTGCATTAGGGATCAAAATTAAATCAGCCTCATCCATATTGTTAAAGGTGATATACAGTTAATGTTTCTAAAGCTTATATGATACGTGTATGATGCTGAGTTGTCTATGAATGACAATTATTTAGACAAACTTGCAGTATATTGTAAAGACATGTATGAAAATTACTGGTTATTGTAAAGCTTATAAGGCATTATTTTAAAATGAAAACAAAGCTGCTTAAACTTATCTTTCTTTAAAAATAATCAGTTATTTACATACATGTTAATAACTAGTTTATTACTATACTTTTAAAATTGATTATTTCTATTTCTTAGTTACAATTTGTTCTTTTTCCAAAAGAAAGTAAAAGGAGGATTACAGGGGATTATTTTTACCCCACTGAAGATGGAAAGACCTATTTTCCGTCACGTTTGTGAGTCAGATTATGTGGGGATAGTCAAGGCTTGTCCTATTTCATTTATGTTCTCCACAGGATTTGCAAAAGCTCTATGTGTGTGCTCAGCTATTCAGTAGTGTCCAACTCTTTGTGAACCCATTGACCATGGCGTGCAGTCTCTCCTGTCCATGGGATTTCCCAGGTAAGAATACTGGAGTTGGTTGCCATTTCCTTCTTCAGGGGATCTTCCTGACCCAGGGATCAAAATGGTATCTTCTGGATCTCCTGCATTGATGGACAGATTATTTACCACTGAGCCACCTGAGAAGCCCGCTAAAGCTCTAAATAAACTCTAAAGCTCTGAGAAAGATTGTCAGATAATTTGTACATGTGGGAATCATTCATTCAACAGATAGCCAGGAAATGTCCACAGATTTGCTGGGAGGGATTGGGGTCAGGAGGAGAAGGGGACGACCGAGGATGAGATGGCTGGATGGCATCACTGACTCAATGGACGCGAGTCTGAGTGAACTCCGGGGGTTGGTGATGGACGGGGAGGCCTGGCGTGCGGCGATTCATGGGGTCGCAGAGTCAGACACGACTGAGAGACTGAACCGAACTGAACTGAACTGAACTGAACTGAACTGAGGACTAATGACTTTCTCTGGTGAATGATTTAAGAAACTGAACTAAGATCACAATGCAGGAAGTGATCAGTTTTTGGTAGCCCCACTCTTGAATGATGTCTAATTTGGAGAATTTGCAAATACGTATTTGCACCACCAATTATAATGAGAAGATGTCCCAAAGCAGCAATGGGTATAGAGGTAGTGGTTAGGTTCGATTGAGCTCCCCCGGTTAGGTAGGAAGAATCTGAAGCTTGTTCTCTTCTATAAAGACACCCCAAAACATATCCCTTCACCTACCCCAACCATACGTCTAGGGTCCCATATTGTTTTTCCGTTTTCCCCATGTCTTTCCTACTTTCACCTATCTCAAGAGTGGGAAAAGTTACAGAGTTCTGAGAGGGATGGTTGAGAAAGCTCATCAAAGTAAGAAAGATAAGATATTTTATATGTATATGGATTTCTTTCTTTTTAGAGCCTATGCTCTAAATGTCTTATTATTTATTTATTTATTTATTTATTACCTTTGAATGTATCATAGCAATGGTAACAGATGGGTTTTAGTAATTTTTAATGTAATTCATTTGCATGCTTATTTTAAAATATGAACATATATGCCTGTACACACATACATTCACTTACTCATATTTCTATAAAATATGTAGCAATTATTTCTCTTGAAAAAGCATCTGGTGGACACAAAATCGCAATAATGATAACACTTTAAAACTGTAATTTTAATAATAGATTTCATAAAGGAAGAACTATGGCTTGCTTTAAATAGCAAAAAAAAAAAAAAGAAAGAAAATCAACCAATAGAATGTTCTAATTATGGAGGAATAAATGGAGCCAAATACATTTGACAGGTGGGAGTTACTCTTAGATATGACTGAATTAGCCACAGCTGCTTTCCATAGAATAATGCCAACATGCTCAGTAAAATGGAAGATTTAGTTTTTCTCACAGGGTAACGTTGAATACTAATCTTTTAGGAGTCATGTTAATGCAAGCTAGCTCCATTTGTATCTGTGCACTAAAAATTCAGCACAGAAGAAACACACCATATGTGAAAGGAATTATGTTTATGACCTACAAGAATTATTCAAGGGAGTGACATTTAACGGAATTTGGACACATTCTATAAATCCTGATATTTCTCCTGATTCCTTCATGCCCTCTGTATCTGAGGGTATCTGAGGACCTGATCCTTAACTAAAATTGACTTAAATATAACTCAGTCTCAATAAAAGAACCAGAGGTTTGCCTTATTCTTTTGGAAATAATGAATTTAGTGCAAACCCATAGTATTCATGGCAAAAAAAAAAGGATATATTTATTTTGGACATATGGCTGCATTTTTCTCCCCATCATCTTCCAAATATTCAGACTAATTTCAACTTTAGTCATGTTTAGTCACTAGATACTTAGTGGCTTTATCATTTATAGACTTATTTTTATTTTATTTTATTTTTTTGCTCTACAAATAAGATTTTTGCTAATATTCAAAGCTGTTACTTTTCTTCTTATACCCAGGATGTGAATTCACTTCACATTTCACTGATAAAACAGAAAATATCTCCCTCAAACTTTATTTTTATAATGAAGCATTAGTAATTACAGTTCATAAGAAAAAAGTCAAACATATTTGATAAAAACAATGTTTGGATATCTTTACATACTGTGATCCCAGAATTAAAATTTAACTTGTCAATTTGAACATTATTTGATTTGAATCACCATGAAGTGTTCTCTCAAAGCTTAAATGGTATTACAAAAGAATTATTTGACCCCATGCAGATTCAAAGGTTCTCAAGAACGGAAAAATTCTTCCAATCAATGATGCCAAATATGTTTTGTATGTAAAATAATATTAAGTTTTTAATCAAATGTATAATAGTAAAGGGTAGGTGTGAACTGAACATATTTTATGGGAAAACACATCCTGTCTTCTATCTATGCAAGAAGCATTTAGGCAGATGACAAAATTTGTATTCCTGTTAAAGAATCCATAGCTCTGTATAGCTTCCCAGGTGGCACAGTGGTAAAGAACTCACCATCAGTGCAGCAAATGCAAGAGACACAGGTACAATCCCTGGGTCAGATAGATCCCCTGGAGAAGGAAATAGCAACCCACTCCAGTATTCTTCCCTGGAAAACTTCATAGACAGAGAAGCCTGATGGGCTACTGTCCTTGGGGTCACAAAGAGTCGGATACAGCTGAGCATGCATGCATGTGTACCAACCTTAGTGCTCATAAGCAGGTTATAGCAAGCTCCAGTCAAAAAGGCGATGGCACCCCACTCCAGTATTCTTGCCTGGAACATCCCATGGATGGAGGAGCCTGGAAGGCTGTAGTCCATGGGGTCGCCAAGAGTCAGACATGACTGAGAGACTTCCCTTTCACTTTTCACTTTCATGCACTGGAGAAGGAAATGGCAACCCACTCCAGTGTTCTTCCCTGGAGAATCCCAGGGACAGGGGAGCCTGGTGGGCTGCCGTCTGTGGGGTCGCACAGAGTCAGACACGACTGAAGTGACTTAGCAGCAGCAGCAAGATCCAGTGGCCTGAAGTAACACTAAACAAAAGAAGCAGCCTCTTTCCTGCAGCTTTTTTTGGACATTGGAATCCTGGAGTCAACATTTCTCATTTTTAAAGCATGAATCTAGTGATAACAAATAATAGATTGGAATCATTAGGAAGCTGTATCTTCATTTTGTTGACATGTGGAGAAACTAAATATGACTTTATCTTTGATGGAGCTGATGAGTTCTGAACTTTCTCACACAAATATGCTTATTATGTCAGCAATGCAGGAAATGTTATCCAAATCCTAATAATAATTTCCAAGTTTATATTTTAACTTTGATTGTTGTTGTTCATGCACTAAGTCCAACTCTTTGCAACTCTTTGCAATGCCATGGATTGCCACATGCCAAACTCCACTATCCTTCACTATATCCTGGAATTTGCTCAAATTAATGTCCACTGGTGATGCTATCTAGCCATCTCATCCCCTACTACCCCTCTTCTCCTTTTGCCTTCAGTCTTTCCCAGCATCAAGGGTTTTTCCCAATAAATTGACTTCATATCAGGTGGCCAAAGTACTGGAGCCTCTGCTTCAGCATCAGTCCTTCCAAAGAATATTCAGGGTTGATTTCCTTTAGAATTGACTGGTTCTATCTCCTTGCTATCCAAAGGATGCTCAGGAGTCTTCTCCTAGCATTGCACTTCAAAAGCATTAACTCTTCAGCATTCAGCCTTCTTATCTTCCAACTCCAACATCAGTACATGACTACTGGAGAAACCATGAAGAAGTGAAGCAAAGTCATTCAGTCGTGCCCAACTCTTTGCGACCCCATAGACCATAGCCTGCCAGGCTCCTCCATCCATTGGATTTTCCAGGAAAGAATACTGGAGTGGATTGCTGTTTCCTTCTCCAGGGGATCTTCCTGAGCCAGGGATTGAACCGGGGTCTCCCATATTACAGGGAGACTTCTTAACGTCTGAGCCACCAGGGAAGTTCCTGGAGAAACCATGGCTTTGACTATACAGACTTTTGTTGGCAAAGTGATGTCTCTGCTTTTTAATGCATTGTCTAGGTTTGTCATAATTGTGCTTCCAAGGAGCAAGTGTCTTTTAATTTCATGAGTGCACTCACCATCCACAGTGATTTTGGAGTCCAAGAAAATAAAATCTGTAACTGCTTCGACATTTTCCATTTTTTTAAACTTCAATACTATTTATTCATTCATAGGTTATGATGAAATTTTTACTATTCTAGTTAACAAAACATGAATCTTGATTCTTGTCAAAGTATTTTGAATTCTGAGTTTTGACCATATAGGTTCATTAAAATATAAAGAAGAAAGAGACAAAATATAAAGAAACAAATATTTGAAAACTCATTCTATGTGTTTTATTCTAGTTTATGAATTATTTTCCAGGAATTTTCTAAAATTTTTAGACAAAAATCATTTAGAAATATTTCAAGAACAAAGTAAGATTTCTATGCCTAAGAAAACATATGCACTAGTCTCCAAACTTATTAAATCATTTAAACCTCTTTTGCTATAAAGTAATTTTATAATAAAGCACACATACTCCTATTCCAATATAAGCTATAATTTCTATCCTGTTATAAACAGTTTCAAGGAAGTAAGAGATTCTAACTTTTGATTTGTAAGTTTTGTTTCAAACAAACAAAAATAAATAAATAAGAGTCAATGGCATAGATAGGAAATTTATTAGCAATTCCTTCTCCAAAACTACCAACCCTCTCTAACACACCCAAAGAAATGCTATTTCCCTTATACTTGACATAAAGAAGCCCATTCATAGATCAGGACTTGATAGAACTGGTGGAGATCTTATTTATAGGCCTGATAGAAGTTCTCTGGTGCTTGAAAAAGATGTACTATTTTTCAATATCTACAGTCACATTAAAAATTGTTGCAAAAGATTGTCTGTCTTCCTCAGGAAGGAAGAAGTGGAGAATCAGAAAATTTGTGACAGATTATGATGCACATATCAATAATTAAATACAGCATGAGCATATCAGGGAATTTTGTTACAAAATCCCTGTTGTTGTGTTTTTTTTTTTTTAACTACACATTTTAAAGATGGAATCAAATCTGTAGATGTTTAAATAAGGGGACAAAAAATATTAAAATATTCCTAATAAATTTCACTTTTTGCTTAAAAATCCAGTAGCAAAAAGGAAAGTGAAAGAGCAAAGCTGGTTTGTATAACCCAGGAATAACAAGGCTAGGATTCAGTGAACAGTGCATTTAGTCCCCTCTCATTCATATAAGTGTTGGTCACTCTATAAACTCCCATCTTTGATATATGGACCCCAATACTCATAGCAGTACTATTTACAATAGTCAAGACATGAAAGCAGCTTAAATATCAATCAAGATAATCATTCTAAGTAAACAAATCAGAAAGAAACAGACAAGTACCATATGATTTCACTTACATGTGGAATCTAAAATATGATACAAATGACCTTATTTACAAAGCAGAATAGATTCACAGACATAGAAAACAAATTTAAGGTTACCAAAAGGGAAAGGGATGGGGAGGGATAAATTAGGAGTGTGGAATTAGTACGTACAAATTGCTATATGTAAAATAAACAACAAGGTCCTATTGCATAGCACAGGAAATTATATCTGATATCCTGTAACAAACCATGATGGAAATGAATATGTTGTACACCAGAAACTAATACAACATTGTAAGTCAACTATACTTCAATTAAAAAATAAACTTTTATCTTTGATAATTTTTTCTTCTAAATGCTTTTTTACTTTCTCTCTTTTTTTTTATTCTTGTGCCCTACTTATCAATACACGAACTGATTTAAAAAAATTAACTTTCTAAATGAAAGTATGCTTACTTTTTGGTAAATTCTATAGCAAAAGCATGCTAAAATAAAACATTAGCAGAGATCATGGCAAGATTTTCTAAATTATGACTTATAGGAGAAATAGTAGCAGTCTTTATTGAGTGATTGACATGATCCATGTTACTTGCTAAGCCCTAAATGTCATGTCATGTAATATAATTAAATGTCATGTCATGTCATTTATCTCCATGTAATATAGATGATGTAGAAGTAGGAGTACAACATGTCTGTCTACTGTCTCCCTGTTTTTTAATCTATTTGTTGAGCATATCATGAGAAATGCCAGGCTGCATGAGTTACAAGCTGGAATCAAGATACAACCACCTCAGATATGTGGATGATACCACTCTAATGGCAGAAAGTGAAGAGGAACTATACAGCCTCTTGTTGAGAGTAAAGGAGAGTTAAAGATCTGGCTTAAAACTATATATTAAAAAAAACTAAGATTATGGCATCTAGCCACATTAGCACTAAGTCACTTTAATTGTGTCTGATTCTTTGTGACCCAGTTGATTGTAGACCACCTAGCTCCTCTGTCCATGGAACTGTCCAGACAAGAATATTGGAGTGGGTTGCCATGCCCTCCTAAGGGATTTTCTCAACCCAGGGATTAAACCAGCATCTCCTGTGACTCCAGCATTGCAGGCAGATTCTTTACTGCCAAGCCACCAGGAAAGCCCCCCATTACTTCATGACAAATAGAAGAGGGAAACATGGAAGTAGTGATAAACTGAGGATGAGATGGTTGGATGGCATTACCAACTTGATGGACTTGAGTCTGAGCAAGATCTGGGAGTTGTGATGGACAGGGAGGCCTGGCATGCTGCAGTCCATGGGATCACAAAGAGTTGAACAGGACCAAGCGACTGAACTGAACTTACTGAGTGACAGGTTTCCTCTTCTTGGGCTGTAAAGTCACTGTGGATGGTGACTGCAACTGTGAAATCAGAAGACGATTGCTTCTTGACAGGAAAGCGATGACACACCTAGACAGTGTGTTGAAAAGCAGAGACAACAAAAGTACATAATAATCAAGGCTTTGGTCTCTCCAGTGGTCATGTATGCTTGTGAGAGCTGGACTGTAAAGAAGGCAGAACACCAAAGAATTGATACTTTTGAATTGTGGTGCTAGAAAAGTCACCTAAGAGTCCCTTGAACACCAAAAAGATCAAACCAGTCAATCTTAAGGAAGATAAACCCTGAATACTCTTTGGAAGGACTGCTGCTGAAGCTGAAGTATTTTGGTCATCTGATGTGGACAGCCAACTCATTGGAAAAATCTCTGATGCTGGAAAAGATTGAAGGCAGATGGAGAAGAGGGCATCAGAGCATGAGATGGCTGGGTGGCATCACTGATTCAATGGACAGGGACTTGGGCAAACTTCGGGAAATGAGGAGGGACAGGGAGGCCTGGTGTGTTGCAGTCCATGGGGTCGGGAAGAATAGCACATGACTGGGTGACTGAATGAAAACAAGCTGAGGACCATGAAGTCTCATGGAAACAGTATAATAAGGTACCAAAAGCATATACTGCCAAATTTGCCCAGATAGGATTTGAACTTTGATCATACAACTATGCAATTTTCACAGTTATAATCTTCAGTGGAACTTTGACAAGGTAGGTTCAAGCTATTGGTAGGCACTTCACAAAGAAATGTTCCTGTTAGCTATCGAGATGGGTGTCCAGAAAAGAGACTCAAAGGAGATGATCATTAATGGCAAGAGGGCTTCTGATATCTTTTCTTCTATCAAAAAGAAAACCAACAACACTGGCATAACTTTAATCATAGGGAGAAAACAAAATACAGGATTACATCCTTCAATAAACCCAATCCATGACACAATTTTTTAATGAAAGACTGATTAGAAAAAGCTAGGATAGGATATAATGGGAAAATTATTATTTATTTCAAGGTTACCAAGTTAACAACACAAAGCAATTTCATTTGAGTTTTTTTTTTTTACTATATGTAAGGTAAATGTGAAATTAATTCATTGTGTGTACAGAACTGATGGCATATAAGGAATGTGCGTTAACAAATACCACCAAATTCAGTTATTTAAACTCAGTTTAACTCTTTCTGTGACTGTGAATAAGCTGGGAGTTTTGGCTTCACTTCCCCTCAGTAGTCACTGAGTCACCTGCACTGAGCTGTCAGTTACATGGCTTGGCTGATCTTGGCTAGGCTTTCAAGTGCCCAGAGCCTTGGCTGCAAGGCTAAGCTGACACAGCCCTGCTACTCTTGGTCTCAACCTCTACCATAGTGAAGACAAGGGTCAAAGAGAAAAGGGAAGCACATAGGCTCTATAGACCTAGACCTCGACTAGAAACTCACTCCCCACTGCTTCTCACACCCCATTCTATTGTCCAAAGCAAGTCACAAGGTCAATGCAGCTTTTAGGTGTGGAAAAATGTTACTCATGATGAGAAGAACTGTAAAGATACATTGCAAAGTACACAGACACAGATGGGGTCAAAAATTTAGGATCATTTTTGCAATCTATCTACCACAAATGGCTTATGCCACTTGCATATCTCAAAGCGATTTTGGCTATGAGACACTTTTCCATACCTTTTTTATTTTTGAATAGTTTTAAAGTTACCAAAAAATTACAAATGTAGTATAGAGAATTCCATTATATCTCATGCCTAGCTTTCTTATTAACATCTTATATTAGTATGGTACCTTTGTGACAATTAATCAAATAATATTGAAACATTATTATCTACCTTTAATTATAATAAACATTTATTATCGTAAGTGAAATGAAGTGAAAGTCACTCAGTCATGTCCAGCTCTTTGATACCCCATGGGCCGTAGCCCACCAGGCTCCTCTATGGGATTTCTCAGGTAAGAATACTGGGGTGGGTTGCCATATCCTTCTCCTTTATTATAATAAAGTCATGCTTTATTCAGTTCCTTAATTTTTACCTAGTGTCTTTTTTTCTGTTCTTGAGTTCTAGCCAGAATATCACATTACCATTAGTTGCCATGTCTCTTTAGGCCTGTGTCGATTGTAAGTTTGTTGTCAGTATTAAAAAAAAAAAATCTGATTATTTATGCAGAAATGGATTTTGTATAATGCAAGCAACTCTTCAGAAGTAGAGATCCTTAAGCCAAGTATATAGCAAAGAGTAGCTATGAATTTTTCAAAGGAACAAAGAATTGCATACAGTCAAAAAATAAAATCTGCTCTTATTGACACACCTAACTTTTTAAAATGTTATTCCCCAAACATCTATAGCTACATGTGGGAAAAATTTGTATCTCATATGCCTTTAGACAGAATAAGGGATAGCTGAACCAAGGCCCTTTGCATGGTAATTTAAAATAAAGATGGGGAGAGGGCAGGAAGATGGCNAGAGGTGACTCATTGGAAAAGACTCTGATGCTGGGAGGGATTGGGGGCAGGAGGAGAAGGGGACAACAGAGGATGAGATGGCTGGATGGCATCACTGACTCGATGAACGTGAGTCTGAGTGAACTCCGGGAGTTGGTGATGGACAGGGAGGCCTGGAGTGCTGCAATTCGTGGGGTCGCAAAGAGTCGGACACGACTGAGTGACTAAACTGAACTGATAGAAATATACGGCTGCACCACTGTCAGGATTATTAACCCTGAGGATTCTGAAAAGCTGGGAGAACCTCAAATTCGACATGGGAAAAGTTTTTACAAAATGGACACTGCCCCATCATTAATAAAGAGAAAGAAAAGCATGCAATAAGCAGTAAATAACACAGGTCAGTGGTCTCTCTCAGCTGGGTTCCTTACTCATTCCAATTCTGTCCCAGTCTTTTGACAGTTCATCATGGATGAGAAAACCACTGGTCTGAGTGGCTTTCACTTCATGACATATAAAGTAAGTTTACGGTGCCCCAAAACATACAACTGAGAAACAAAAGTGAGAACGTTCCCAAGAAAATGGTCTCTTCAAGTCATGTTTGGTACGGGACTGTTCTTAGTATGTTTCTGAAGCTCCTTCCCCAGGAACCAGCTGTACCATGCGACGAGCAATTAGTCTTCCTGCCATTTTTGGCAGCCGTCATTAATCACTGTGTTCCCTTCCTGGAGAGACTCTGAGTCTGGGCACTGAGAAATTAAAAGATACAGGGTGGGATGCTGCTCCTGACCTAATTACTCTCATCTCATTGGTCTCCACCCCCATTCCTCCTCATCCTTTCCCACCAGATACTAGCAACTTGCTTTAAAACCACTGCTTAGCTATCTTTAAACAGACTTGTTCCAACAGATGTTCTTAGTCTCACACGTGCATTTTCCCTTTTTCTACTCACACTTTCTGTATGAATAGCACATTGTAATGCTTCTGTTTTTCTGATCCAGAGGGGAAGCGTCTACATCAAATTAGACCAGCTTTCCTTTCAACAAGCTTAGTAACAGCAGAGGTGGATACTCTGACCCTCCTCCCCCTCCTTCCTCACTCTCCCACNATGGGAAGAGTTGACTCATTGGAAAAGACTCTGATGCTGGGAGGGATTGGGGGCAGGAGGAGAAGGGGACAACAGAGGATGAGATGGCTGGATGGCATCACTGACTCGATGAACGTGAGTCTGAGTGAACTCCGGGAGTTGGTGATGGACAGGGAGGCCTGGTGTGCTACGATTCATGGGGTTGCAAAGAGTCGGACATGACTGAGCGACTGAACTGAACTGAACGCATAAATATGGAATTTAGAAAGATGGTAATGATAACCCTGTATGCAAGACAGCAAAAGAGACACAGATATATAGAACAGTCTTTTGGACTCTGTGGGAGAGGGAGAGGGTGGGATGATTTGGGAGAATGGCATTGAAACATATATAATATCATATATGAAACAAATTGTCCATCCAGATTCAATGCATGATACTGGATGCTTGGGGCTGGTGCATTGAGAGGACCCAGAGGGATGGTACGGGGAGGGAGGAGGGAGGGGGTTTCAGGATGGGGAATATGTGTATACCTGTGGCGGATTCATGTTGATATATGGCAAAACCAATACAATAATGTAATGTAATTAACCTTCAATTAAAGTAAATAAGTTTATATTTAAAAATTAAATTAAATTTTTTAAAAAGCAATAAAGCCAAGCACTTT
The DNA here is from genome assembly GCA_006410875.1 of Neotragus pygmaeus. Lineage (NCBI taxonomy): Eukaryota > Metazoa > Chordata > Mammalia > Artiodactyla > Bovidae > Neotragus > Neotragus pygmaeus. The sequence goes on from SJYV01000803.1 coordinate 184,773, forward strand.
GCCATTAAAAACAAAAGAAAAGAAAAAGCCCCTGATGCTGGGAATGATTGAAGGCAGGAAGAGAAGGAGATGACAGAGGGTGAGATGGCTGGATGGTATCACCGACTCGATGGACATGAGTTTGAGCAAGCTCTGGGAGTTGGTGATGGACAGGGAAGTCTGGCATCCTGTAGCCCATGGGTTTTGCAAAGAGTCAGACATGGTTGAGTGCCTGAACTGAACTGAACTGAGAGCAGACAACACAAAACAAGAAGCAGAAGGAGCCATCTATGATTCCTTTGGTCAGAAATGCACAGTAGGTGTAGAAATGTCTCTAAATTGGAGCTCCAAGGCCTTCTAATAGAGAAATATGCACCCCAGTGCAAGAGGGACATGGTTAAGTTTTCTCCGTCCATGTCTAGAGAACATCTCTGATGTGAAACAGAGAAGATATATAATTAGAGCCCTATGGGCCTGAAATATGAATGTAAGCTTCACAGCATCAAAAGAACATGCAAAGCTGGAGTTATGATCTTGTTTCTGGCTTACAATAAAAATTCAAATAAAAATGGAGGGTCCCCAGAAAGTAGCTAAAGTTGGGGAAATATTCCTTAAGACATGTAGGATAATCAAACTCCATCTCAGATGCTAGGGTGAGGCTATTTTTAACCCTACTTTGTAAGGTCTGTAAATAATCCTTCTTAGTTATGCTCTGTAGTTATTCGCCTTCAGAGTGAATTTAAAATGAAGCACAATTTGAAATGAAGAAAATTCCCCCACCCTCTCCCCTTCTGCCAGGTAAGTGTATAGCACTTCCTGCCAAAATACTCCCAAGTAAATAAATTGCATTGAACCCAAGCTCTTGGATCTGGACAAATGTTTCCAGAATGCAACTATCAACCTGTCACCAAAGTAGGGACAAGGAGCCCTTCTTATCTGGCAAGTATTAAAGAATGTTGGATGAATTAAGTTTACTACCACTATATCTCATGAGAGAGGGTAGGCTAATAAAACAAAAGTGTGGGCTGATTAATTCTTTGTGTTTATTGGCAGGGCCTTTCTAAGATATTCCACCACATACTCCCTGGGTTTATATTATGTTGGAGATGTCTAGTATGTTTCTAAAATCCATTATTCAGGAATAGAGGCAGAAAAGTCTCCATCCTTTATGTGCCAGGCCATGAAAGAAAGTGATCATTGAAAAAAATACAAGAAGCCTTTGTCCTAGGTAAGTTTCACATAAAATTCTGCATGTTAGTATTTGGAATTGCTTTGGAATCCTTCCAGGCAATAGCCCATGGGGTGATAGGACAAAATGAAGGAGGAAATGTGCTATCTAAGTTAATATGTGCATTTCTTAAAATGAGATTCTATCTAAAGTAATTCCGAGTGCTTGCCCACTGGGTCAGCTTCCAAACAATTTCTGAAAACATTATTTATAGTTGGTGAATAAAGAATACCAGGTTACAGACATAATTTAGATTGCATTTAGAAAGCAGAGGATTGGTAGCTGGAAAACCAAATTGAACTGAATGTTTTTGCTATTATAGTATCATAAAGAAATTTCATTTCTAAATAAATCCCAACAGACTGAGCAACCGATTGGCATTATGAAACAGTGAGTTTATTATTGTGCAATTCTTTCTTTATTTGTTCATTCATTCAATCAACAAGACTGTTTATATGAAGACTTGTGCTTAATGCTGGAATATAGTCCTCAAGCTCACACAATTTATATTTGAGGGTAATTTCTATCCACTCATCCTACAGTTAAGACTGTTAATACATATAGTAATAGTGCATAAGTGTTCAGTCACTAAATCGTTGTCTTTGCGACCTCTTGCACTGTAGCCCACTAGACTCTTCTGTCTGTGGAATTTTCCAGGCAACAACATGGGAGTGGGTTGTTATTTCCTTTTCTAGGATATCTTCCTGATCCAGGGATTGAACATTTAAGTCTCCTGCATTGGCAGGCAGATTCTTTACCACTGAGCAACATGGGAAGCCTATACAGTAATAGTATATAAAGTAAATAAGAAAAAATAGTATTGGGGAATTTACATAAAGAATGACTCCACCTTAAGATAGTGAACATAATTGGATATAGTCAGAAGCCAGTTTACTTGCAATTTAATGGCATTATTTTTGAAACCTGTATATTTTTCTTCTGCTTTAGATTTTGATCAGTGAATTGAATAGATTGGTGTGAAGAATGGGCTAAGAAAAGCAAGAACTCTTCAATAAATGACATAAAACAAAGGAATTTCTATATCTTACATATTTCAGTTATACCTGCTTTTCAAAGAACAGGAATCCAGGAGTCATAATGACCCCCTTCTGTTCCTTACCAGCTTCTCGATACCCCATTGCCCCACCAAGCCAACCTACTAATTCCATGCTCTCAAAATACACCAGAGACAGCCCCTACTCTCCATTCTCACTGTCACTGTCTTAATTTTCCTTAGATTAACAAAATAGTCATTATGTGTATTTTCTGCCTTCTTTTGGTCCGTGCTCTGTATTTATCTTCACATGTCACACAGAGCTCATTCTGAAACCCATTCTTCTTTCTTTAATTAGAGTCTCCAGTGGCTATCCAAGCATAGCGTGCACCACATAAATTCCAAATGCTTTAGTGTCACATACAAGGCCATTTCATATCTATTCTCTTCCTGCTTTAGGGGCCTGTAATAAACACAACAGTCCCATATATACTCTGCATTCTGGTTCCTGAAACATCTCAGTCACTATCATACATCTATTTTTTGTAATGCTTTTCTTCCTCAGTGGCTAATCCCCCTCAACCTTCATCCATCTGGTAAAACTCAGTGTTCAAGACTCAGTTCAACAATCTGTTTCTCCTCAAACCTTTCTAAGCAAGACCTAGTCTTCTAACATACTCTTCAGTGGAGAGTTAGCTACTTCTTCTGTGCTCCGTAGTAGCCACTCTAAAACTTTATTACAGGTACCTATCTGAGGATTCAATGGACATGAATTGAATCCTTTGATAGGACAGATTCAATGACATGAATTTGAGCAGACTCCAGGGGACAGTGGAAGACAGAGGAGCCTGGCATACTACAGTCCATGAGGCTGCAAAGACTTGAACACAGCATGGTTACTGAGCAATAACAATCTAATGATTTTTCTAAACCATTAGCCATCAAACTCCTTAGGAACATAAGCTGATGAATTCACAACTCTTTTCCCCATGTCTTGTGCAAAACACCTGATATATATGATGTTCAGCTCTTATTTATTTAAAAAGAAAATCAGTGAACACATAAATATAAAATCCACTTCTTTTTTAATATAGTTCACCCAAAAGAGAGCAGGATTAAAAAATGTACACAGGTGACTAAAGAAACGTGAATATTTTCAAATGGTGAATCTGAGATTTTTTTTTTTCCTCTTTTAGAGAAATAATTGACTCTACAAGTTTAAGGCATACAGCATGATAGTTTGATATGCATATTTTGTGAAATGATTGCAGTAGGTCAGCTAATATTCATCTTCTCATACAGATACAATAAAAAGAAAAGAGAGAAAAGGGGGGAAATTCTTGTAATGAGAAGTTTTAGGATTTATTTTCTTTTCTATATATCCTGCAGCATATTTGGCTATAGTCATGGTATTGTACATTACATCCTTATATCTTATAGCTAGAAGTTTGTATCTTTTGACTACCTTCCTTCAATTCCCCTTCAGTCACTTGCCACTTCTAATAATGGCAAGTAATCTAATTCTAATTCTAATTCCAAGTAATCTAATCTCTTTTGCTGTGAGTGCTTTGTTTTCTTTTATGTTTCTATTTAGATTTCAGATAAAAGTGAGATCAGACAGTATTTGTCTCTTTGTCTGACTTATTTCCCTTAACATAATGCCTTCAACATCCAACGATGTTGTTGCAAATGGAAGGATTCCTTACTTTCTTATGGCTGAATAATTTTCCATTGTATATGTAATCACAATTTCTTTATCTATCATCCATTAAGAGACACTTACATTGTTTCCATGCCTTGGTTATTGTAGATAATACTGCTATGAGCATGGGAATGTAGATACCTTTTTGAATTAGTGTTTCCAATTATTTTACATATATTCCCAGAAATGAAGTTGCTAGCTTTTGTGGTAGTCCTATTTTTAGTTATAAAAAGTTCCATGCATGGGGGAGCATAGTGGGCTACAGTACATGAGGTCACAAACAGTAGGACATGACTGAGCTACTTCACTTATTTTTAATTATTTGAGGAAATTCCATACTGTTTTTATAACAGCTGTACCAATAGTGGTACCAACAATGCCTGGGTTCCCTCTCCTCCACATACACATCAGCATTCGTGATCTCTTCTTTTTTGGTAATGGTCATTTTATCAGGAATGAAATGATATCTCATTGATATTTTAATTTGCATTACCTAATAATGTTGAACCTGTCTTCACGGGCCTGATGGCCTTTTGTGTATCTATTTTTGAGACAACCTACTCAAGAAAGCCTTCCTCAGTGATCAATGCAAAGAGATAGAGGTAAAAAATAGAATGGGAAAGACAGGAGATCTCCTCAAGAAAATTAGAGATGCCAAGCAAACATTTTATGCAAAGATGGGGTCAATAAAGGACAGAAATTGTAGGGATCTAACAGAAACAGAAGATATTAAGA
>SJYV01000803.1:189420-223934 GCA_006410875.1 Neotragus pygmaeus
CAAAAAAGCAAGAGAGTTCCAGAAACACATCTATTTCTGCTTTATTGACTATGTCAAAGCCTTTGACTGTGTGGATCACAATAAACTGTTGAAAATTCTGAAAGAGATGGGAATACGAGAACACCTGACCTGCCTCTTGAGAAACCTGTATGCAGGTCAGGAAGCAACAGTTAGAACAGAAGATGGAACAATAGACTGGTTCCAAATAGGAAAAGGAGTACGTCAAGGCTATATAGTGTCACCCTGCTTATTGAACTTATATGTAGAGTACATCATGAGAATCGCTGAAGCTGGAATCAAGATTGCCAGGAGAAATATCAATAACCTCAGATATGCAGATGACACCACCCACCCTTGTGGCAGAAAGTGAAGAACTAAAGAGCCTCATGATGAAAGTGAAAAAGGGGAGTAAAAAAGTTGGCTTAAAAATCAACATTTAAAAAATGAAGATCACGGCATCTGGTTCCATGCCTTCACACCAAATAGATGGGACACATTGGAAACAGTGACAGTCTTTATTTGGGGTGGGGGGACTTCNAAAGTGAAAAAGGGGAGTAAAAAAGTTGGCTTAAAAATCAACATTTAAAAAATGAAGATCACGGCATCTGGTTCCATGCCTTCACACCAAATAGATGGGACACATTGGAAACAGTGACAGTCTTTATTTGGGGTGGGGGGACTTCAAAATCACTGCAGATGGTGATTGCAGCCATGAAATTAAAAGATGCTTACTGTTTGGAAGGAAAGTTATGACCAACCTAGACAGCATATTAAAAAGCAGAGACATTACCTTGCCAACAAAGGTCTGTCTAGTCAAGGCTATGGTTTTTCCAGTGGTCATGTATGGATGTGAGAGTTGGACTGTGAAGAAAGCTGAGCACTGGAGAATTGATGCTTTTGAACTGTGATGTTGGAGAAGACTCTTGAGAGCCCCTTGGACTGAAAGGAGATCCAACCAGTCCATCCTCAAGAAGAGGAGATCAGTCCTGAGTGTTAATTGGAAGGATTGATGTTGAAGCTGAAATTCCAATACTTTGGCCACCTGATGTGAAGATTTGACTCATTGGAAAAGACTGATGCTGGGAGGGATTGGAGGCAGGAGGAAAAGGGGATGACCGAGGATGAGATGGTTGGATGGCATCACCAACTCAGTGGACATGACTTTGGGTGGACTCCAGCAGTTGGTGATGGACAGGGAGGACTGTCATACTACGATTCACTGGGTCACGAGAGTCGGACATAACTGAGTGACTGAACTGAACTGAATCCTTAACCCTAAAAATAAAGTCATTTGTTTAAAAAAAAGTACATCTTTGAATTTATTGAAATGCTAATGAATGACTAACAGAATGTCAGATAAAAATTAGATGATAAATTCTGAACTTGAAAACTGCAAATAATCAGTCTGTTTACTTATCAATAGGGATTCGCTGGTGGTGCTCTGGTAAAGAATCCACCTGCCAATTTAGGAGAAGCACGTTTGATGCCTGTGTCGGAAACTCCCCTGGAAGAGGACATGGCAACCCACTCCAGTATTCTTTCCCTGAAAATTCCATGGACAGAGGAGCCTCGTGGGCTATAGTTCATGCATTCTCAGAGTCAGACACATGTCTGAGCAATTGACCACAAGACATACACATGCTCATGAATAGTCCTTGAGAATAAATACTTTTTTAAAACAGCATTCAATTGGAAATCCATTCCTCTAAAATTCTAATAGATTATAATTTTAGAACTTATTTAACAAAAGAATAAAAAATATTTAGTAGCAATATATGTTATATTATTGGGAATTATATAAAGTGTGGAAGATATGAATATTTGATACTCTGAAGAGCTGGTAGTAGCTGGTCTAAACAACCATTAGAAAGAATTTTCAATCATGTGGTTATAAAATCACAGAGAGGAACTTCCCTGGTGGTCCAGTGGCTAAGACTCTGTGTTCCCAATGCAAGGGGCCAGGGTTTGATCCCTGGTCCAGGATCTAGATCCAAATGTGATAAGTAAGACCCAGTGCAATGAAATACATAAATATTTTTAAAAAACCTCAGAGAGCTGCTATAAGGCTTAGGGAAGGTTGTAGATGTTGATTACAGCCATGAAATTAAAAGATGCTTACTCCTTGGAAGGAAAGTTATGACCAACCTAGATAGCATATTCAAAAGCAGAGACACTACTTTGTCATCAAAGGTCCGTCTAGTCAAGGCTATGGTTTTTCCAGTAGTCATGTATGGATGTGAGAGTTGGACTGTGAAGAAAGCTGAGTGCTGAAGAAATGATACTTTTCAACTGTGGTGTTGGAGAAGACTCTTGAGAGTCCCTTGGACTGCAAGGACATCCAACCAGTCCATCCTCAAGGAGATCAGTCCTGGGTGTTCATTGGTAGGACTGATGCTAAAGCTGAAACGCCAATACTTTGGCGACCTCATGTGAAAAGTTGACTCATTGGAAAAGACTCTGATGCTGAGAGGGATTGGGGGCAGGAGGAGAAGGGGACGACAGAGGATGAGATGGCTGGATGGCATCACGGACTCGATGGACATGAGTTGGAGTGAACTCTGGGAGCTGGTGATGGACAGGGAAGCCTGGCGTGCTGTGATTCATGGGGTCACAAAGAGTCAGACACAACTGAGCGAGTGAACTGAAGGGTATATTTTCACTATCCTTAGTATGGCCACTGGCACAGAATGAGTACAATGTAAGTTTCTGTATAAAAGCAAACAAAAAACTGAAATGAATATTTTGTTTAGGTTTAGATCTGGGTGTCCTTGCATTGTTACATAATACCTTGCTTGTTGGTAGACTGAAGAAAAAAGATTTAATCTCACCAATGCTGGTGCGCACGAGCCAACCCTGAGAGCCTGGAAGAGGAAGGATGATTTGCTCTACTTGAGCTGAGACATTCATCTTCTCCTATGTTTGGACAAGGATGCTCCCAATCATCAGACATTCCAATTTGCACTAAATTACACTATCAGCTTTCCTGGGTCTCCAGCTTGAAAATGTGGAATTTAGTTTCCATAATTGTCTCAGCCATTTCCTATAATAAGTTTTCTTTATGCACACTCAACAAACACACACATTCTACTAGTTCTGTGTCTATGGAGAACCCTGACTAATACACCATCCAGTATTAAGATGGTCAACATATTCATCACGTATAAGTTACCTCATCAATCTTGCTTTCACCTTTCCCAAACCAGGAATTCCCTTACATAATTTCTGTCACTCTTGATTAGACTGTGACTACACCAAACTTTGTAGGCAAATAATGTCTCTACTTTTTAATACATTGTCTAGGTTTGTCAGCGTAGTAAAGAAGAGATGTTACTTTGCCAACAAAGGTCTGTATAGTCAAAGCTATGGTTTTTCCAGTACTCAGTATGGATGTAAGAGTTGGACCATAAAGAAGGCTGAGCATAGAAGAACAGATGCTTTTGAACTGTGGTGTTGGAGAAGACTCTTGAGAGTCTCTTGAACTGGAAGGGGATCAAACCAGTCAATCCTAAAGGAAATCAATCCTGAATATTCATTGGAAGGACCAATGCTGAAGCTGAATCTGCAATACTTTAGCCACCAGATGCAAAGAGTCAACTCATTAAAAAAGACCCTGATGCTGGGAAAAATTGAGGACAGGAGGAAAAGGGTATGACAAAGGATGAGATGTTTGAATGGCATCACCGATTCAATGGACATGAGTTTGAGGAAGCTCCAGGAGATGGTGAAAGACAGGGAAGCCTGGCGTCCTGCAGTCCATAGGGTCACAAAGAGTCAGACATGGCTAGGCGACAGAATAGCAACAAATTGATGTTGTTGCTGTTTATGTGGCTCCTTTCACTCAGTATAATTATTTTGTGATCTGCCTACATTGTTAAGAGCTTCCCTTGTGGCTCAGCTGATAAAAAATCCACCTGCACTGTGGGATACCTGGGTTCAGTCCCTGGGCTGGGAAGATACTCTGGAGAAGGAAAAGACTACCCACTCAGTATTTTGGCCTGGAGAATTCCATGGACTGCCTAGTCCACGTGGTTGCAAACAGTCGGACACGGCTGAGTGACTTTCACTGTCTTGTTAAATTTATCAATAGATGATTTTTTTTTTTTCATTTTGTGTGTTCTTCCATTGTTAGGTTATATCATCAATTGTTAATCCATGTAATGGATTATTTTCAGTTTTTAGTTATTGCAAATAAAGCTATTCAAACACTTGTATAAAGTTTTTTTGTATGGACGTATTTTTTCATTTCCTTGGGACAAGCACCTAGGAGTGGATAGCTGGATCTTGTAAAAGCTACACATCTATTTTTAAAGGAAACTGCCAAACTTTTTTCCAATGCAATTGTACCATTTTCTGTTTGCACCAGCAGAGTGTCAGTGTTCCAATTCCTCCACATCACTGCCAATAATTAACATGTCCAGTCATTCTAAATATAGCCATTTCAGTAGGTGTGTAGTGATATCTTATTAAGGTTTACTTTTCAATTTCCTAATGACTAATACACTTAGTTATTATATATTTGCCATCAATATATCTTATTGGAACATTATCAAGTGATGCAATTTTCACCATAAACCAGTTTTAGAACATTTTTACAATCTCCTCTTACAAGATCTCTCGTAGCCATTTACAATTAATCCCTATTCCCACCCTCAGCCTCAGGTGATGAGTCATTTAGTTTCTGGCCTATAAGTTTGCTTTTTATAGACGTTTAGTATAAATAGAATCATAAGATATGTTATCTCTTATGCCTGGCTTTGTTCACTTGGCACAGTGGCTTTGACGGTCAGCCATGATGTAGCAGTATCAGTTGTTCATTTGTTTTATTGCTAAATAGTAATTCATTGTAAGAATATAACAAAATTTGTATCCACTCACCTACTGAGGAGGATTTAGGTTGTTTCCAGTTTAGGCAATTATGAATAATGCTGTTATAAACATTTAACTTGCAAATCTTTCTGTGGACAGATATTTAGGTACAGATTGAAATTCACTTGCTTGCAAATGGAGTTGGTCATGGACTGAAGTGAATGCCCCCCAAAATCCATATGTTGAAGTTTTAACCCCCCAGAACCTCAGAATGTGACTGTACTTGGAGATTGTGTCCTTAAAGAGGTAATTAAGGTGATAAGGGTGTGCTCTAGTGAAAAGAGGAGATCAGGACAACACAAACATAGAGGGAAGGCCCTGTGAGGAGAGCAGAAAAAGATAGCCATCCACAAGTTAAGGAGAGAGACTTCAGAAGGAACTAACCCTCCTAACAACTTGACCTTGGACTTTTATGCTTCAACCTGTGAGAAATAATTTTCTATTGTTTCTCGGTTCATAAAATTTTATATGGCAGCCCTAGCAAACTAACACACTGAGATCAATGTGTTCCCTTGACATTTGTTGAAAAAAGTAAATCTTTCTCCNTGTTCAGAGCAGGCCTAGGGATTTCCTAAGGGGCTTCCCAGGTGGCACTGGGGCACCCTGCTCCAGTATTCTTGCCTGGAGAATCAATCCCGTGGACAGAGGAGCCTAGTGGGCTGTAGTCCATAGGGTCACACAGACATGGACACAACTGAGGCCACTGAGCATGCACGCAGGGATTTCCTGCATCTGCTCAATCTGCCATATTGACAAAAATACCCCATCTTTTAGTTCCATTTTATCCTGTCCTAGGAATCACTGTAAGAATATGATGTCTTCTCTGGAATGTTTGTGGCAAGGTGGACCGTCCCAGCCATGTTTCCTGTTTATTTCTCTTAGGTTTTGGAGTGTCGCAGACCAAAGCCATCATGACTCTTGTCTCCGGGATTCCAATGGGCCCACCCCGTCTTCCACTACAGAAAGCCTCCAGGGAGTTCACTGATAATGCAGAAGCTAAACTGAAAAGCCTAGATTTCCTTTCTTGCACTGATTTAAAGGATGGAAATATGGAAGCTTGTAGCTAGTGTCTATTAAATCAGGGTGTGTACATTGAAATATAATACACCTTGAATACAGCATTTATTTCTCAAAGACTTTTTAGATGAGCTTGAACTCAACCTTCCTAACAAATGAAATCCTACAGCAGTCAACAAGTATTTAAATACCTACTATGATCTTTTAAAAGTTTTAATTTGTGAAAGTGCAAAAACTTCAAAAGAAGTCATAGCCCTNTGGGCTGCCGTCTATGGGGTCGCACAGAGTTGGACACGACTGAAGCGATTTAGCAGCAGTAGCAGCAGCATGTATGTCTCTGTCCATATTTGTGGGTTTATTTATAAACTTTCTATACTGTTCAATTGATTTAGATATTTAATTTTAAGTACTAAACTTTCTCAATTAATGCAGATTTATATTGTCTTGAAATCAGGTACTGTTCATCCTCTATTTTTGTTTTTTCCTAAGTTGCTTTGATTATTATTGGTCATTTACATGACCAAATTCAGAATCAAATTGTTCAGAAATTCCTTCTAAGGTTTTAATTGAGAATGAAATGCATTTATAGGCCATTTTCAGAAGATTTGATATCTTAACCATATTGAGTCTTCTGAAACATGAAAAACAAGTATAACTTCCAGTTCTTTTAGATCTTCTGCACAAGTTGTAAAGAATCCACCTGCCAATGCAGGAGACTTAAAAGACGCGGGTTTGATCCCTAGGTGGGGAAGATCCCCTTGAAGAAGGCATAGCAATCCACTTCAGTATTCTTGCCTAGTGAATCCCATGGACAGAGGAGCCTGGCAAGTTACAGTCCATACAGTCCTAAAGAGTCGGACATGACTGAAGCAACTTAGCATGCACGCACGTGTGTGTGTGTGTGTGTGCNCCACCTGGCGCTGTAGCAAGGTAGTGGGGGGCTCTTCCGGGCCATCCTATTTTTCCTTGGTGGTGGGGTGGGCTGTGAAATCTTAGCTGTTGCCAACAGGAGAAGCCCTAACGTCGCTAACATTTAGGGATGAAGCAACCTGTTTCGCTCCAAAGAATTTATTTAAAACTCTTGTTTCTGTCCCATTCTCCCGGTGCCCTCCAGTCTCCGCTGGGCTTTGGGAAGCCTCTTTTGGGGTGCCCGTGCCAGGGTAAATTCAAACTCTAGGTTCATCTCTCCTGCCTTATGTAGGGATGCTAACTAGCGGTTGGGGTTAGAATGCGTGAGAACTTTTATGGGTGTAGGCTGGTTTCTTCAGATGTGTGTCTATGTAAAAACTGAAAAATTAGGTGTACTTGGTGTGAGTAGGGATCCTGAGTCCTCGCTGTTTCAGGGAGTTAGAGGCGTCTGTCTCGTGCCCGCCTCCGCCACCACGTAGCCACCAGGAGATAGCAATCCTGGGATCTAAGCCAGTGGGTGCCCTCAAATTCTGCACCCCAGGACACTGCTTCCTAACGGTCCGTGCCGCCGCACCCCAGAGCTCCTCAGCACAGCTGACCCTCGTTTGGAGATCCCAGCTTTTCAAAAAAGTAAAGTTTGGCAGATACAGAGCGCGGGAATATGCAGGCACCTGGGACAGCTTAAGCTTGTTGGAGGTCTGCCGTCTCAGCCTGTTTCTCGGTCACACTGCATGGCTCAGCCCATTCGGTCTACTTTCTGTTACCTGAGTGCTCCAGAGGTGGATGAGACTGCCTCCCGACAGCCAGCAGCATTTACAGATGACCTCCCATAGCCTTTGCCAAACTATAGGGGCACCTCTGGGTTTTCTGCTTCCTTCCCTTTTCTTGACTCTTTTTTTTCAAAAAGCGCACATTTCTTCATAGAATGGCACAGTGGAAAGAAAATAGGCCTTCAATTTTTAGACCTCAATTTACAAAAAAGAGGCTCTAGGAGTTTTGCTTTTAAATCAAAGGACCACGTAATTTAAACATTTTAAGCGTTCTGATTATTCAGTTACAAGACACCAAACTCATTGCACAGGGTCCCCATGGAAAAGCCCCTCTAGGTGGGGCAGCTGCTGATTCCACCTTGAAAGGGCAGCGAGGCGCCCTCCTCCCTTCTCTTCTGCCCGAGTGGCCACCAGGTTTCCAGGCTGCAAGTCGGGGACCTTCCCTGTCCCATCCCAGCAGGTGGCCAAGGGCCCTCTGGGCTGCAGGAGTGCCTGAAGTAGGGCTGGGCCAGCCGGCCAGAGTGGGGGTTTCGGAGTCCCAGCAGGTGAAATAACCAAGCAGGATAAATCCCTGGACTTCCCAAAGGCAATGAGCGACTCTCAGAGCAACGGCCCCTCTCAGGGTCTGCAGAGACGTTGCTGGGGGCCCTAGGCTGCTTGGGAAAACTGCGCAGGACAGAGCTTTATGCGAGCGGGTAGGCTTGGGAATGTCCTCAAAGCCTTTACCCCAAAGGTAAGCTTTCTGAGACCACTGGGTGAGGGGGCTCGGAGACTGTACCAACAGGGTGTGATACGTGGTTCCCTGCTCCATCCTCTGCCACCTGGCCGCAGTCCCCTTACCTGTGGTCCACACCCCTCTACTCCACTCACAGATGCTAATCAGGAGCCGGGATCCCACGAAATGGGCACTTGCAGCTGCCGCCTGCTGGCTCCTGAAACCCCTGCCGGTTCGCCTGGGACCCACTGCAGGCGCTGGGATGAGACGCCCAAGTGGGTGCCAGGTGCCCTCCACCCCAGCGCCCGGTTCCGGGAGAGGCGGAGGGGAGAGACTGCCGCAGACTCCCCCCCACCCGCCAATCCACTCCCACACTGCACTGCCAGGCCGGGACACTTGGGGCCTGGCATGCCTTCTCCTGCAAGCGACAGGGAGGAAGCAGCGCCCCTGTAATGCCACTAAGGATGCCCAGGTGACCAAATTTCCTCCTGACGGAGACCATGCCAGGCTGGGGTCACTGAGACCAATGGTGCCTAGGGGATCGACCGCCTGGCGGACCTGGCTTGGACCAGGGTGTGCTGCAAGCCCCTGCAAACACACACGTTTTTCAAGGGAAAACGGACTTGAATAGACCTTTTTGTATGTCTTCTCCAGATAAGACAAACAAATGGTCAACAAGCAAGTAAAAAGATGTTAAAGATGTAAATGCAGATTAACTCCATAATACCATACCCTCCAACACCAGAAGGCCTTCAACCGAGAAAATGAAAACTAGCAAAATGTTGGCAAAAATGTAGAGAAATTGAATAGTTTCATGGGCAAATGAATAAGTTGTGGAGCTGGATGGTGAGAATATGTGTACAGCAAAGTGAGTATAGTTAATGCTATAGACTGTATACTGAAATGGTTTAAATGGTCAATATGATGTATTTCTAATTGCCATGAAAAGATGAATGAAGCAGTTATGATACATGTTACAACANGTGTGTGTGTATATATATATATATGTATATGTGTATGTATCTATAGATACAGAGAGAGGGCACAAAATGAAACAGAATAAAAGAAATACAAAATGAAAGGCTATGTGCACTTGGCAGTTTTCTCTAAATGCTATTTTTCTAGCTAGGATTTCAGTGCATACAAAGTTCATAAGGCATAGAGCCCTTAGGAAGTTTACATTTCTGCTATAAAATAGAATGTAGGTTTCTCTTATAGCCTACTTATAAAGATTACCAACTCGAAAGGGTGTACAAAAACAACCATACATTTAATCATAATGTTTTTAAAAAAACACTGTAGCAGAAACCATACTAATTTTTTTCAAGTTCCTATTAATGAGTTCAAGATGCACTAACCACATGTCACTGAATCCTTGCAAATTTTGTATTGTCTTTAGGACAAGAAACTCTCACTTTCACAGTATGTTTTTCTTCAAGAGGCCTCAAGACACTGAAACTTTCTCCACCCTTCATGAGTCTCACCATGAAATGATTCACCATGGGTGGGAAGTGAGGATATCACCGTTCACAAGCCCACCAATGTGGTCTTGGCAGTTACTGGAATCTACTGCAAAATAGGACAGAACACAAGGAATCCATCATTTTATATATTTTACTGCACAGACACTGTTCTTGTAAAAACATGTAACACCAATGTGAAAAGTCTTACAAGTTTATTGAGCATATTTTTTGATGTTTTCTGTTTTATATAGCTGTTAATTAATATATTGAGTTTATCAGAAAATATCAATAATAAAACTTATTTATGGTAAGTTAGAGCCATTCTCTAAGACCACCAGCCCAAACTTTTTTAGATTTTAAGATTTTTAATCCTGCCAAATATTGGCCAGCCAATTTATTATACATTAGGGGAAGAGTCATTTTCCTGACAATAAAGAAAAATCATACACACACACAAATAATGTAGTAACCAGCCCTTGCTCTCTGGCTTTATCTTGAAATTATATCAATGACTAGTCGTGATGATCAACAACTCATAAAACTGTGACAGGAACAGTTTTATATTCATTTAGCTCACATTCAAATGTAAATTAGAACAGAACTGACTATAGCCAAATATCTTTCATATTAGTGTAAGAACATATTAGTGTAAAATTTCAGATTGTTCTTTTGGATATTTCTATAAATTTCTGTAAACACTGCTGCACAATATTCATAGATTGTGCTATTAATGACTTTTGAAATCTTGAACAGAAAAAGACAATTAACAACAGAGTATCTGTTTTGATTTTAAGTGCTCAATCATTAGCCATGTTTTTCTTAAATATAGGAACAGCCGAAACGCCACAAGAATCAACAGACATATGAAGGAATTGAGCATCACAGTTACTACTAATAAAAAGTGAATCAAAAGAGGTGGCTTAAATGCAAGATCTTGATTGAATTCCTGGCACTCCTACCACCATCTTCAATAATTACCCCCCAAATTCCTGGCTCCCCAAACAGAGGGAAGTACCTGTCTTACTCTAGGGTTCCTATAAAAATGTAAAATATGAGGTTTCAGAAAAGACTGAGATAAGTTTACTGAGTTTGCCTTGTTATATTTCAACAAATCGTAAAGCACATGTTAATCTTTAGTGTATTTAGTCACATTGCTTAAAAGCTGCAAAACATCTGTTATTTTAACCTTAAAATTATGCTTCTTTCACAGAGCACAGTGGAAAATAACAATAGTTTGAGTTTTCTTTCTAAGTGAATGCATTTAGCAGATAGATTTCACACTACGAAAAACAACATTTCAAAGCCAGCAAGATCTTAGTGATATAAGATATAAATATCTCCCCTCACAAATGAAGAAGCTGTAATTCAGAAAGGATAAGTGACATGTCCAACATTTCACCAACTTTTAGTGGCAGAAGTGGCATTGAAATAATTGCCTCCTTGCTTATGTATTTTCCTGGACTGTGAACTTAACAAGAATTGCTCAGGGTTTCCCCCCACTCCCATGAGTGAGACACAACAGCTAGAGTGGGAAGGCCTTTTCACAGTCAGTTAGGCTCTGCTAATAGGCCAGAAGTTTCAGTCAGTTCAGTCGCTCAGTCTTATCTATCTCTTTGTGAAACCATGGACTGCAGCATGCCATGCTTCCCTGTCCGTCACCAACTCCTGAAGCTTGATCAAACTCATGTCCATTGAGTCGGTGATGCCATCCAACCATCTCATCCTCTGTCATTCCGTTCTCCTCCTGCCTTCAATCTTTCTGAGCATCAGGATCTTTTCTAATGACTCTGTTCTTCACATCAGGTGGCCAAAGTATTGGAGTTTCAACTTTAGCATCAGTCCTTCCAATGAATATTCAGGACTGATCTCCTTTAGGCTGGACTGGTTGGATCTCCTTGCAGTCCAAGGGGGACTCTCAAGAGTCTTCTCCAACACCACAGTTCAAAAGCATCAATTATTTGGTGCTCAGCTTTCTTTATAGTTCAACTCTCACACCCATACATAACTACTGGAAAAACCATAGCTTTGACTAGATGGACTTTTGTTGGCAGATTATTGTCTCTGTTTTTTAATACACTGTCTAGGTTGGTCATAGCTTTCTTCCAAGGATTTCTTTTTATTTCATGGCTGCAGTGATTTTGGAGCCCAAGAAAATAAAGTCTGTCACTGTTTCCAGTGTTTCCCCATCTATTTGCCATGAAGTGATAAATATGGGACCAGATACCATGATCTTCACATTTTGAATGTTGAGTTTTAAGCCAGCCTTTTCACTCTCCTCTTTCACTTTCATCAAGAGGCTCTTTCTGCCATAAAGATGGTGTCATCTACGTATCTGAGGTTATTGATATTTCTCCCAGCAATCTTGATTCCAGCTTGTGCTTCATCCAGCCCAGCATTTTGCATGATGTACTCTGTATATAAATTAAATAAGCAGGATGAGAATATACAGCCTGGTGTACTCTTCCCAATATGGACCTAGTCTGTTGTTTCATGTCAGGGTCTAACTGTTGCTTCCTGACCTGCACACAGATTTCTTAGGCAGCAGGTAAGGGTGGTCTGGTATTCCCATCTCTTGAAGAATTTTCCACAGGCACTGCTTAACTCATTGTCCCTGATGACAGGCCTTGTAAAGAATAACTTCTCAGGAAAGAAGTTTTCTTCAGTGTTTACTGTCAGAACCTGGCTGAGCTCCTGGCTGTAGTTCTGACAGTCTCCCTGGAGTTTTTAACTCTCCTGGTTATCTACACTGAGTCTCCAACAACTTGTCAATCTTCCCTGGCACTAATTCCAAGGTGGATTTTGCTCAGGGGTCCTTGTTTGGGGAAGTCATGATGTTTATTAACCTGTCTTTCAGTTTCAGAAGCAGTGACTTGCCTTGTGGCCTCCCTCTATTATAGATACAAGCAGAGTTGCTGACTTTTTTTAGTCTGTCCAGGTTTTCTCTTGCTATTAGGATGGAGTGGGGACTTCCAAGTTCTTGAACCAGAAATTGCAGGTTCTACATTTTTTTCATATTTTATCTTTTCAGTAATGCCAGATGTTTATAAGCATCACCAAACTTAGACAACTCCTAGTGTACATCTGTTCGATTTTTTATAACCCCAAGGAATTTGATTAAATTCAGTCTCCAGTTTTACCCAAACTTACATACATTTGATACTTCATTTCTGAATGGTTTTCTCTTTTTTATGTTTAAAAATGTTCTTCAATCCTTTAAAGATCAGCATGACTTTCTGGTTAGAAAGATGGCTTTCATTTTATTCTTCACAGCTATGTGAGTCAATTTCCCTGGAAATACCATCAAAATAAGGGTTCATCTTCTAAACGTTTCCCTAAATCATCATAAATGTTATGTGGTTTTTTTTGTTATTGTTGCTTTTCTGTTTTTTTTTAATTGATTGATTCTTTTTAGTGATTGATAGAAACAGCTTCAGGTTCTTTGCAATATAAAAATGCTCCTTATATCATGGAGAAGTTGTTTCTTTTCACTGCTTTAGAAAGTTTTTATTCATAGTCAGGGGCATATGCCTTTGCTCTCTATTATGTTTCTGTCCCACCACAAGTCCATCCTCTCCTCAGGAGAGTCTGAGGGTGGGAAAGTTGTGTCCCTCTTGCTCTGTGGGGCCAAAGTTAAGCCTGAGGTGTCACTCCTTCAGGTCTCCCATCAACGTTTCAATCATGATTTAAACTAAGGTAACTAAGAACCAAACCATTCCCTACTTACTTCGTAGTCTTCTGAGTATCCCAGTGAATGGTTTAGAAAAGTAGTCCCATTCATGATAGAGATAGTGTGTTTAAACTATTTGAAAGTGAAACCTTCAAATTTCTAATTATTTTCTAGCCACTTTGGAAAATCCCATGGGGCTATAATACTGGATTTATTCTTTAACATGGTGCTCCTTTAGTCAAAAGAAAACAAATTCTCTTCTGGGGACGATTGAGGCTGTATATCAGTGCCAAAAATAAAAAAACAAAAGGTCATATGAGTACATTGTCACTGTTTCAATAAATTTCTATTTCAAATACATTCAAATGAATATGCCATTCTTTTTATTCAAGATGAACAAACTACTCTTGATGATTTAAAAACTGTATAAAAAGTACAACTCAAAAAAATTTCCTACTACCTTTTTTTATTGCATATACTCATAAAAATTATTTACAATGCAATTCACATTCCACATGAAAAATATAATTATTGTGGTAAATAAAGAATCAAGGTAACTGAATTTTACCCTTATTAGTTTGCAAAGACAAGCTACTTGTTGATGCTATTCATTTTTTTCTTAGTCTTTTACTAGAAAATTACTAGTTAAGGATAAATACCATCTATGGCATACTTGAGCTTTAGTTTTTTAATAAAAACTCCACTCCAGTGTAAAGTATAGTGACTAGAACGTTGAACTTAGCAGGAAAATGAACTTTCTATATCACATTAACACTTATTTATTTAATACACTACATCTTTGGCAAGCCTTGATTGAAAAATAAATAGTAAGCCATATAATGATCAAAGGAATTAGAAGGTCTATAATTAACATATGCACTTTATATTTCCTTTAAGAAAGAAGAAAAGAAGTAGAAATGGAAACACAATAATAACAGCTATAATTTAATGCTCACTTACCCAAGGTTAAGCAATTCAGGGAGTGACCTGCATTGTCACTAAACAAATTGCTGATTTATCAACTGTCTCTGTTTATAGTAAGTATAATCAAAAGAGTTTATATCAGTTATCCCAGGTAACATCATCAGTAAATCTTAAGAGCCACAAAACACTTTTTTTTATATCCACTCTCCCCTTAGCATTGGTAGGAGAGATTAATCTGCTATAACAAAGAGATTTCAAATTCAACAACTTATAGAAGAAATGAAACTTGACTTCCCTTTCTTATAAGAAAAGCATGGTGGATAGTCAGATGGCTCTTCAATTATGAATGTCTATCTCTTTCATTTTGTGGTTCTGCCATTTTTAAGGCCTTGGTGTACAGTGTAAGTTAGGTCATCAGCAGGAACTATCAGTNAAATGAAACTTTACTTCCCTTTCTTATAAGAAAAGCATGGTGGATAGTCAGATGGCTCTTCAATTATGAATGTCTATCTCTTTCATTTTGTGGTTCTGCCATTTTTAAGGCCTTGGTGTACAGTGTAAGTTAGGTCATCAGCAGGAACTATCAGTAAGATGCAAGAAGGGAGAACGTGGATGAGTCATATTAATATGTTTTTTCCAAGAGAAAGTTAAATTGAAGGAAGGATAAAAAAAAATGGAGTCTAGCTAGGCAACCATGTGGGCAGTTCCCATTATATTACCAAGGAAGAAAGGAGGCAAGAACTTCCATGGACAGCTGGGAACACACCAGCTCACAGCTGCCACCACAACGCAAATTCAAGTTACCTCAATTGAATCTTGATGTTCTTGGCTATCAGTGGTGAACTTTTCTCATCATTTCACTCCACAGCTTCAGAAGTCATCCACATATTTCAATTTGGATTTCTCATCGTCATGTCAAAATCAGTAAGCTCTGAATCAATTTCATCTTAGCTTTTCTTTCCTAAGTCAAAACTATCTTCCAAATGTATCATCTCCACCAAAGACTAATGACTAGCTTTCTCATCTCTTCATTTTGCCTGACTTTAATCTCCACATCATATTATTCATGAAGACAGGAAACTCTGTCCTGTAGGGAATCTGGGTTTAAGAATAATGCCACTAATTTCAATTTTGGACTTATGAGTTTATAGTAACTTTTTGATACCCAAATAGACAAGTCTAGTAGTAAGTTTGATTATATGAACTGGGCATAAAAATTGTGAACAATCTGAATGTTTAAGCTTTAAATTAATGAGCATGAATAAAATCATGAAAAAGGACTGGCTAAAGAGGATGGTCTAGCAAAGGGAAATGGGAAAGAATAGCTGGATAACTTGTGCTCAATTTACTACCAAACCTCCATATTTATTTCACTTTGTTCAAATGACCTTACTATTCATCCTACATAATGCTATTGGTATAACTTCCTGTAAATATATCTACCAAAATGTCAACAATCCTGTATGCTGCTGCTTATTTTCTCTTACTCTACACATACATGTTTTCATAAAATATCATGCTAAATTTTACTATAACAATCATTGTTGTTGTTCAGTTACTAAGTCATGTCCGACTCTTTGCAACACCACAGACTGCAGCATGCCAGGTTTACCTGCCCATCACCATCTCCTGAAGTCTGCTAAAACTCATGTCCATTGATTCACTAATGCCATCCAACCATCGCAATCTCTGTTGTGCTTGTCTCCTCCTGCCTTCAATCTTTCCCAGCATCAAGGTCTTTTCCAATGAGTCAGCTCTTTGCCTCAGCTGGCCAAAGTACTGGACCTTTAGCTTCAGCATCCGTGCTTCCAAAGAATGTTCAGGGTTGATTTCCTTTAGGATTGGCTTTTTTGATCTACTTGCAGTCAAAATAAAGTACAGTCACTCAATCGTGTCTGACTCTTTGTGACCCCATGGACAGTAGCATGCCAGGCTTCCCTGTCCAATATCAACTCACCAGAGCTTGCTCAAACTCATGTCCATCGAGTTGGTGATGCCATCTAACTATCTCATCCTCTGTCATCCCCTTCTCCTCCTGCTTTCAATTATTCCCAGCATCAGGGTCTTTTCCCATGAGTCAGTTCTTCACATCAGATGGCTAAAGTAATTGAGTTTCAGCTTCGGCATCAATCCTTCCAATGAATACTCAGGACTGATTTCCTTCCTTTAGGATGGACTGGTTGGATCTCCAGTCCAACACTACAGTTCAAAAGCATCAATTCTTTGGCTCTCAACTTTCTTTATAGTTCAACTGTCACACCCGTAAATGACTCCTGGAAAAATTATAGCTTTGACTAGATGGACCTTTGTCGGCAAAGTAATGTCTCTGCTTTTTAATACGCTGTCTAGGTTTTTCATAGCTTTTCTTTAAAGGAGCAAGTGTCTTTTAATTTCATGGCCGCAGTCACCATCTGCAGTGATTTTGGAGGCCAAGAAATTAAAGTCTGTCACTGTTTCCATTGTTTTCCCATCTATTTGCCACAAAGCAATGGGACCAAATGCCATGATCTTTATTTTTTGAAGTTTTAAGCCAGCTTTTTCACTTTTCTCTTTCACTTTCATCAAGACGTTCCTTAGTTCTTCTTTACTTTCTGCTATAAGGGTGGTGTAATCTGTGTTTTTGAGGTTATTTATATTTCTCCCAGAAATCTTGATTCCAGCTTGTGCTTCATCTAGCCCAGTATTTCTTTTGATGTATTCTGCATATAAGTCAAATAAGCAGGATGACAGTGTACAGCCTTGATGTACTCCTTCCCCAATTTGGAACCAGTCAGTTGTTCTATGTCTGGTTCAAACTGTTTCTTCTTGACATGCATACAGACTTCTCAAGGCAGGTCAGGTGGTCTGGTATTCCCACCTCTTGAAGAATTTTCCACAGTTTTTTTTGTGATCCACAGAGTTCAAGGGACTCTCAAGAGTCTTCTCCAACACCACAGTTCAAAAACATCAATTCTTCTGTTCAACCTAAGCCCAATAATCAGATTTAGATAAAGATATCAATCTAATATAAGAATAGTTAAATAAATGCTCCATTCCCCTTCTATCACCTTTTAACTGATATTCTAGAAACTGTAAAAGTATCTTTCTCAGTGATAAAAGGGTTAGCAGAGTTTTTTTTTTTTTTTTAAACCACGTATTTCCTTGTCTTTGTTATGGTTTATTTTTAAAGGTTATGCATAGAAATGGAGTAACAATTTTGGTATTAAAGAAAACCTCATTCAAACTATTTTCCACTTTTCCCCAGCCATAATTATACCAAAACAAAGCAAATGTCTGGAGAGACAAAAGATCAGACAGGACAAAGTGCAAGAGAAATCATCATGGTAAAAGAAAACCGACAGTGCAGTAGCTCAGCACGACAATCTGCGTGGGATCTTTAAGAGTACCTATTGACTCAACAGTTCAAGGTGTTTTTGTCTTTACAGCATTATCTACTGTAAATCTATCCCATTTCAAGCCAACATTACCTGGCTGAATAATTTACTTTTGTCTAGACTTTATAGAATTCATCTCTTATATAAAAACAAACTCATGAAACACATTCAAAATTTATCTTCCAAGACAAGACAAATAAAGGAGGTGGGGAGCAACTGACATTGTGGAGAATCTTCAGACACGTTGATTTAAAAAAATATTTATTGAACAGATGTCCACTTTTTTACACTTTTCTACCTCACTGTATTCCTGGTTACAAATAGCATATTCATATTTTGATCATTTGGAGAAAGTTTTGACATACAGTTTGTAAAGATAAAGGCTGAAACTGATAACAATTAAAATTATTGATCTTAATCATAATTATCAATTCAAAATGAACATAATTTGGCAATCTTATTAATAACATATGTGTTCAAGGCTCCTTTTCTATATCTTTCTACTTTTAAGTAAATATTCTGAGTACATCATAGAAGAGGCAGAAAATCAGAAACTGTTTTCAGTTCAGTTCAGTTGCTCAGTCGTGTCTGACTCTGCGACCCCATGAACTGCAGCATGCCAGGCCTCCTTGTCCATCACCAACACCCGGAGACTGCTCAAACTCGTGTCCATTGAGTCGGTGATGCCATCTAACCACCTCATCCTCCGTTGTCACCTTCTCCTCATACCCTCAATCTTTCTCAGCATCAGGATCTTTTCAAATAAGTCAGCTNTTGTCCATCACCAACACCCGGAGCCTGCTCAAACTCGTGTCCATTGAGTCGGTGATGCCATCTAACCACCTCATCCTCCGTTGTCACCTTCTCCTCATACCCTCAATCTTTCTCAGCATCAGGATCTTTTCAAATAAGTCAGCTCTTTGCACCAGGTGGCAAAAGTATTGGAGTTTCAGTTTCAACCTCAGTCCTTCCAATCAACACCCAGGACTGATCTCCTTTAGGATGAATTGGTTGGATCTCTTTGCAGTCCAAGGGACTCTCAAGAGTCTTCTCCAACACCACTGTTCAAACCATCAATTCTTCAGCGCTCAGCTTTCTTTATAGTCCAACTCTCACACCCACACATGACTATTGGACAAACCATACCCTTGACTAGATAGACCTCTGTCGGCAAAGTAATGTCTCTTCTGTCTAGGTTGGTCAAAACTTCCTTCCAAGGAGTAAGGGTCTTTTAATTTCATGGCTGTAGTCACTATCTGCAGTGATTTTGGAGCCCCAAGAAGTAAAGTCTGACACTGTGTCCACTGTTTCCCCATCTATTTCCCATGAAGTGATGGGACCAGATGCCATGATNGAGGAAGGGGAGAGAGAAGGGGAGAGAAGGGGAGAGGGGAAGGAGAGAGAGAGGAAGGGGAGAGAAGGGGAGAGAGGAAGGGAAGAGAGAGGAAGGGGAGAGAGAAGGGGAGAGAAGGGGAGAGGGGAAGGGGAGAGAGAGGAAGGTAGAGTCCTGACCGCAGCTGTTCTCAGCGTGAGCTCTCCCTTCTTCCCAGTCTCACTCCTGGTTGAGCCTGGGACCGGTGCAGACTTGGCCTTCAGGTCTCCTTCTGCAAGCTGGGGTTCTCAGATCTGCCTTCTCCTCGCAGTTAGCCTCTCATGCTGACTCACCTTCTGGATCTCGGTGCCCATTATTCCAGTTACCCCTGAGCTTCGGGAGCTGAAGTTCTGATCTGTCCTGATCCTAGGGCTGAGGAAAGTGTCGTGGAACTGAAAGTCAGGAAACACAGGTTTCTATCACCCCAGTTACCTGGATCTCACCAGTTCAGACCTCAGCGTCCTCATCTGGAACAGTACTGTGTCTTCATGTATAAAGTGCTTTTGCAAAATGTAAGCTGTGAGGATTGTTAAGTGCCGAGATTCTGCTCTTCATCCCCTTCAGAAGGAGCCTTGTAGAAAGGGATTGTAGGAATCAAGGAGAACAGAAGCGGGAGCAGCCTGAGATCCAGAGGGGGTGTGTGTTTAAGACAGGCTCGAGTACAGCGTGCTCAAGCACGTGAGGGAAACGGTCCGGTAGAGGAGGAACAGAGGAGGAGTCGGGGGAGAGGACAGCAGGGGCACCCGCGGAGGCTAGCTCTCGTGAGGCTCACTGTCAGTGGCCCCCGGTCATGGAGGCCTTGGGGCTTAGCTAGCGTGTTCGGACCTTGTCCCGAAATCAGTGAGGCCCCTGGAGAACTTGGAACAGGGGAGGCGGTGTGGTCATGCCTGCCATGGGGAGGGCAAGACTGCTTGAGAAGACCTACTGAGGAGGCTTGGAGACATTCCAGCGAAGGGGACTGTGTCTGCTCCTCACGGCCTCCCAGAGCGGAGCTGTCTGCTGAGCACCGNTCCCATCCCACCCCTCTAGGTCATCACAGAGCACCAAGTTCCCTGGGCTGTTTTACATATGGTGGCGAATATATGTCAATGCTACTCTCTCCAGAGCCTGTTGTTTTTAAACCAGAAGAGGCTAAATTCTTCTAACTGAAAAGTTTGTGGCTCCTGTTATATTTTGTTTTGCTTTTCATCAAGCAAGAACAGGTGCTTGTGAGCAAGCAGAGATAAAGAAAATTACCTCTCTGCCTTCCTCAACGGTATCAGTGAGAATCGCCCTCCCAAGGAAACTGTCTGGCCTCATACTACCCAAGGTACAGACCTTATCTCCTTGCATCAGAGCTCAGCTTTGCTGGGTCTTTGTGTGGATTAAAGGAGATAACACTCTCAAAGTATTCTCAAGATCATTGCTTTACTTCTCTCCACTTAATCGATGAGGAAATGGATGCTTAGAGAAAGTGGCTAGACTGAGTTCACACAAGTAATAACACGCAGGGTTAAAAAAATATAAGATAGGTTAACTTCCAATCTAATAGAGCAGTAACACCATCTCTACTCATTTGCTCATTCATTCTTGCACCCATTATGCGACCCAGGCATTCTGCTAGGAGCCTGGACAGAAAACATAAGCACAGTTAAGCGCTCACAGAACTTGCAGTAAAAGAGCAATTTGAGCCAAGATAACATAATTATGGTAATTATGGTATAGATGATAAGCGATATGATAGGGAAAGCGTAGGTTGCTGTGAAAGTACCCAGGAAGAGTGCCTGTGCCAGAGCTGAGAAGAGGGAAGTCTTGCAGGAGGAAGAAGCTTCTAAGCTGAGATGTGAAGCTGAGAGGCAAGTTAAGTGAAAGCAGGAGGGGGAGAAGGAGAAGAGACTGGCAGGCAAGGCGAGTCACACAAGCAGAGGCCTACAGTTAAGAAACGTCGTTAGAGTAACCAGAAATAATTAAGACTAATGTTTACTACTACTACTAATGCTAAAATTATTGAGCCTACTTAGAAGATACACATACACCAAGAGACCTGTGAAAGAGCCAGAAGAGAAGTGCTGCAGAGAAGAAGCCAGTTCTGACTCCACATTGGAACTGTTTCTTTGACTTGCTTTTTGTTGCTTTTATTATTATAACCACACAGAATGGTCTGCCTCAGAGAACCCTGCCCTTCTGCCTGATTGTTTAAAGTGCCTTTGTTCAGAACCTTGTCCACCTGTGGATGGCAGGAAGGAAGAAATGAACACATCTCCTGCCTGAGGCTTGCTTTTCTGGGAGATGTTTGCAAGATTAACGGACTTTGCTTCCTCACCTTTGCTTCCTCACCTCCCCCATCTCTGATCTATAAAAGAGCCTGGCTTCCAGACTACCCCCCCCCCAACAAGATGGTCACTTTGAGGTGCTAGACTGCTGTCTTCTCCATCAGTCAGCTCCCCACTTAAAGTCTCTTCCTTGCCTCAACTGCTGTCTCAGGTTCATTGGATGTGCACAGCAAACTTGCACTTGGTAACAGAAGGATGACACAGCCCTCCAAAGACATGGGGAGTCAACATTTCAGGGGGAAGGTAGCCACCATGTCCAGTGCTACCCAGAGATCAAGCTAGAGACGCTCTGAGAAGCAGTGGTTGTTAGACTCAGCAGCAAGATTCAGCAACCATTGGCAGGAACGGTGACAGTGGTGTGATGAGAGCCCTAGTCTTATTGTGGATAAGTACAGGGGTGAGTGAGAGGGGAGGAAGTTGAAACAATGAATGTAGATGCCTCTTCCAAGAAAGGGAGTAGAGAGATCTGAGAGCATAGCTGGAGAGAAACAGGAAGTCAGGAAAGAGCTCTGGGGTGTGTGTGTCTGTCTGTCTGTCTGTCTGTCTGTCTCTCTGTCTGCTGGGGTTTTGGTAAAATAGCCTTGGTGGTGGTTTAGTCACTAAGTCATGTTTGACTCCTGAGATTCCCATGGACTGGAGCCCTCCAGGCTCCTCTGTCCATGGAATTTCCCAGGCAAGAATACTGGAGTGGGTTGCCATTTCCTTCTCCAAGAGAACCTTGGGTATGATTAAATGTTGATCTGGCCAGAAAATACTTGTTGAGCAGGAGGAATTGAAGCTAACAAAAAGAGTTTAATTGAGGGGACTTCCCTGGTGATCCAGTATTTAAAAATCCATCTTCGAGTGCAGGAGACATGGGTTCAATCCCTGGTCAGGGAACTAAGATTCCACAAGCCGCGGCTAAGGAGACGCCCGCATACCGCAATGAAGATCCCATGTGCTGCAACTAAGATCTGATGCAATCTAAATAAATAATTTTTTTAAAGAAAGTGTTTAATTGATAAATGTTGTCTCCAGGAAGGCAGGAGAAAGGCCAGAGAACAATGCCATGATAGAGAGAAAGAAGAAAATGTGTGTGGATACAGGAAAGTCTGTAGTTTGGGCGCAGGATACAGAAGGAGGTCCTATCTGATGTTAGCTGGAAAAGTGGTATGAACTGAAGATAAGTTTCTTATTTATCTAGGATCTGTGGTAGAGAGTTTCATGTATTTACTCCACACCATGCTTTGGGCTAGAGATTTCACACACAGCAGCTCAGTATAATTTCACAGCAATGCTGACCCACAGATAGCACAAATGACCCACTCTCCATTTTCCACATTAAAATGTACGGAAGTCAGATAAACTTCCCAGTCACACAGTTGGTAAGAAGAGCCAAGTTTCCCTACCGTCTATATGGCTCCAAAGCAGGATCTTTACAGATGTGTTTGCGGGCAGAAGGAAAAGAAGAGCAAGGGAATAGAACAATTAAAGGGATAAAGGCAAATTCTAGAGAAGGAGAAGGATCAAGAAGTAGAAGAACTTGACTTCCTAAGAGTCAAAAGTAGAGAGAAAGGGGCAGGTGTCAAAGGAGACAAACAGTTCAGGGAGGGCCATATTAGAGATGCATCGATTTGAACAGCCTTGATATTCTTCTTAATTTTGGGGGGGGGGGTGAAAGCCCTGCAGGTGGTCTGCCTCCACGCGCTAGATTTTGGAGATATGGTAGAAGCAAATCAGGTAAAGTCGCAACCTCACAGGACTCCAAGTTAGTCTAGTGTACTAAGCAATCATTTAAAATAATTAATTCAGGGCCTTCCCTGGTGGTCCTGAGGTTGAGAGTCTGCCTGCCAATGCAGGGAACACGAGTTCGATCCCTGGTCCTGGAAAATTCCACATGCCTTGGAGCAACTAAGCCTGTGCGCTGCAGTCATTGAAGCCCACGCTCTAGAGGCCAAATTCTCCAACAAGAGAAGCCACTGCAATGAGAAGCCGGGGCACTGCAACCAAGAGCAGCCCCTGCTCAGAGCAACAAAGACCCAGGGTAGCCAAAAATAAATAATACATAAATAACAAAATAATCAACTGAATAATTACAAGTGCAGTATGTGCTGAAGTGGAAATGCCGATGAGAGTAGAAAGAGTTTAGAACAGCTACTTTTGGAAAAAAAGAGTAGGAATCTGGTAGGAAACAGGCAAACCACTGTGAAGACATAGATCTCAGTTCCTGGAGAAGGTTATGATGCACTGGGAAAGGAGTAAGACCTGTTAGTTCGGAGGTGTGCCCATCATTCAAGGACAGGAGCATCAGCTCTAGGCTAGAACCTGGAGAGCAGAAAGGAACCAGCAGTTGGGACACTTATAAAGGAAGAGGCTAAGCAGAAGGTTAAAAAGAAAAAAAAACTTTTCTGAAGTTAGAGGAGGAATTTTTTAAATAATCCCTCAGTTCAGTCGCTCTGCCATGTCTGACTCTTTGCGACCGCGTCATCACCAACACCGGGAGTTAACCCAAACTCATGTCCATCGAGTCAGTGATGCCATCCAACCATCTCATNGTATATGTACCACAACTTCTTTATCCATTCATCTGTCAATGGACATCTAGATTGCTTCCATGTTCTAGCTTTTGTAAATAGTGCTGCAATGAACAATGGGATACATGTGTCTTTTTCAATTTTGGTTTCCTCAGGGCATATGCCTAGGAGTGGGATTCCTGGGTCATAAGGTGGTTTTATTCCGAGTTTTAAGGAATCTCCATACAGTCTTCCATAGTAGTTATATCAATTTACATTCCCATCAACAGTGCAAGAGGGATCCCTTTTCTCCACACTCTCTCCAGCATTTATTGTTTATAGACTTTTTGATGATGGCCATTCTGACTGGTATGAGGTGATATTTCATTGTAGTTTTGATTTGCATTTCTTGGGGGCAGGAGGAGAAGAGGACGACAGAGGATGAGATGGCCGGATGGTATCACTGACTCGATGGGTGTGAGTCTGAGTGAACTCTGGGAGTTGGTGATGGACAGGGAGGCCTGGCGTGCTGCGATTCATGGGGTTGCAAAGAATTGGACACGACTGAGTGACTGAACTGAACTGAACTGAATAATGAGCGATGTTGAGTATCTTTTCATGTGTTTGTTAGCCATCTCTATATCTTCTTTGGAGAAATGTCTGTTTCAGTCTTTTCCCCACTTTTTGACTGGGTTGTTTGTTTTTTTGGTATTGAGTTGTATTGAACTGCTTGTATATTTTGGAAATTAATCTTTTGTCAATTGTTTCATTTACTATTATCTTCTCCCATTCTGAGGGTTGTCTTTTCACTTTGCTTATGGTTTCCTTGGCTGTGCAAAAACTTTTAAGTTTAATCAGGTCCCACTTGTTTACTTTTGTTTTTATTTCCATTACTCTCAGAGGGGGAGGTCACAGAGGATCTTTCTTTGATTTACATCATCGAGTGTTCTGCTATGTTTTCCTCTAAGAGTTTTATATTTTTTGGTCTTACATTTAGGTCTTTAATACATTTTGAGTTGATCTTTATGTATGGTGTTAGGAAGTGTTTTAATTTCATTTTTTTACATGTAGCTGTCCAGTTTCCCTAGCACCATTTAATGAAGAGTCTGTCTTTGCCCCATTGTATCTTCTTGCCTCCTTTGTAAAAAATAAGGTACCCATAGGTGCATAGGTTTATTTCTGGGCTTTCTATCTTGTTCCATTGGTTTATATTTCTGTTTTTGTGCCAGTACCATACTGTCTTGATGACTGTAGGTTTGTAATATAATCTGAAGTCAGGAAGCTTGATTTCTCCAGCTTCATTCTTCTTTCTCAAGACTGCTTTGGCTCTTCAGAGTCTTTTGTGTTTCCATATGAATTGTGAAATTTTTTGTTCTAGTTCTGTGAAATATGCCATTGGTAATTTGATAGGGTTTGCATTGAATCTGTAGATTGTGTTTGGTAGTACAGTCATTTTCACAATATTGATTCTTCCTACCCAGGAACATGGAATGACTCTCTGTTTATGTTGTCTTTGATTTCTTTTATCAGTGTCTTACAATTGTTTGTGTACAGTTCTTTTGTCTTCTTAGGTAAGTTTATTCCTAGATATGAGAATGCATTTTTTTTTGCTTGATTATCTTGAGGTTGTTCATAAAATTTCACAGTTTGGTTTTCCCTGGAAATCATATTTTTAAAAATAGGTGTTCAGCTATTTTTGCAATATACTAGCCTAGCTCACTTTATCTTGGCCCTCCAGATCTTGTAATGTTGGAAGATCTGAGTTTTCTTCTCAGAACCCTCTCTACTTTTGACTTACAAAACATGAACACAATCTGAATTTGTTTCACCTTCTTCCTCTTTAACAAATTATTTATTTTGGAGAAATCCATAGGGATTACCAACTAAATGTGGTTTTCAGAATAGTGTTTGTCAAACTTTTTCAACCTGGTATAAGCCTATAAACTTGCTAAGACATATTATTACTATGAGAGAAGCCTGGGGCCACATTCATAATAAATAACTATATGGGGTTTTTTGAAATGTGCTTTGAAATTGGATATATATATATATATACACACATACATACATACATAGACTTGCAGTTAAGCATGGCAGACTAAATACATACATATTCTGTGCTGTACCTTCCCTCCCCTCTCTTCATCTAAAATTACAGTGAAAGAATAAAGAGCAGAAATCCATAGGACAGAGAGAATTGGAGGAGAGATAAGAATTAGGGGAGAGATATGATAGCATCTGAGAATTGAAAAGTGTTTTGAAGGATGGCCACTGGCTTAGCTGAGAAAAGGTGGCTAAAACTCAAGTGCCCGTGGAGAGGAAGACTTATCAACAGCAGGTTTTTCTGCTAGAACCGTGGAAACGTATAGAACTGAAGACCTGAAGACAGTGGAGGGGGCACACGGGACCCCTCAGGGGACTGTGGATAGGGAGTTGGTTTACAAGTTTCTCTAAGGATCTGTTACACCTCTGACCTACATCAGTATGGGACAACCTGTCTCTGATTAGTGTAGAACACAGTTCTTTCTCAGGAGAAATTGACCAGAGTCTCTGGCTCTGGGACATGCTAGGGTGAGCCGCCACGAGACTCCCTTCTCTGTCTGTGGCTCCAGGCTCATTACTCAGACCCAGTTCTTTAACTCCATCAAGTCAGAGAAGATCAGAGGAAGTCAATGGAAAAATTTAATTGCCCCGGAGAAAATACTCACACAGAATGACAATTGGGAGAGGCGTGTGCTCCCGTAATGACAGAGTGGCTCAACACCTGATACTTTTGCAAGCTGTCAGGTGACAATACTGATCTAATCACACAACGTCTCTAAACAACTTCTTTGTGTCTCATTTTTGAGCATAAGGGGCTTCCCTGGTGGCTCAGAGGTTAAAGCGTCTGCCTGGACTGCGGGAGACCTGGGTTTGATCCCTGGGTTGGGAAGATCCCCTGGAGAAGGAAAATGGCAACCCACTCCAGTACTTTTGCCTGGAGAATCCCATGGAGGGAGGAGCCTGGTAGGCTACGGTCCCTGGGGTCGCAAAGAGTCGGACACAACTGAGCCACTTCACTTTTGAGCATAAACCAGACACCACCAACATGAAAGACAGAGATCAAAGTGTGTGTGTGTAAACTTTCAATTTGAAGAAAAGGAAAATATTGTAAGGAAGGGGCACAACATTTAAAGAAAAATTACAAGTAGAGAGGTGAAAATATTACAGCCATGAAATTTGAATGGATGCCATTAAAACAACAAAATAAAGGAGTATTAGAAAATAAGGAACTCTTGGAAACTAAAATTAGAGCAGAAATTAAAAAAAATCAATTTGGAAGGTGAAATTGAAGAATTCTTGTATAAAGTATTATAAAAGAAAAGACAGTAAAGTGGGACACCTAGTTGGTACATTTCTCCTTTACAAACCATGCTGCCCCATCTCTTTTCTCCCCTCACTGTTGGGGATGGGATACTAAACTTCCTTTTCTAGACTATCCTATAATTAGATTTGACTTTTGACACATGTCTGGTAAATGAGTCAAAAGTTGAAGTCTGCAGGGGATTTCTGGAAAACCTTTACTTTCTTGCTACAGATGCAACATTTTCTGCTTCCTCCTTTTCTTTATGAATGTGAATATGACGGCTGGAGCTGCAGCAATTATTGTGCAGCTGTGATTAAGAGGCCAAAAGAGTTCCAGAGAGCCTTACTCGGATATTCTCAAGCCTCTGAAATAGTACCAGCCCAGCTAGCTCTTGACTTCTTGTGTGGGGAAAACAAACTCAGTTTATTCAAATTACTGTTTAATTGGATATTCTTCTACTCCTAGCTGAATCATATTCCCTAATACAAAGAGAAAAGTTAAGAAACCAGAATATCTATTCAAGTGGTCCAATATTCAACTGTTAGGAATTTCAGAATGAGAGAACAGAGATAACGGGTAGAAAAATTATCAAAGGAATAATAGAAGAAAATATTTCAGAACTGGGCTTTCATATCTTGAAATAACACATGAGCTCAAATCACTAAAAACTGGCAGGATGTAGAATGGAAGTACTTCACAGTTTGCTTTCAGATAAGTGGACAGGAGGTCAGGAAACTGGCTTTACTACAGTAAACGATTGTATAGTAAAAAATAATTAACATTGCATAGATATCCAAGAGGTTTGTCAATAACTACTAAACCAAAAATGATCCATGTTAAGAAGATGGGAACTTGCAATGCCTGGGGTATCCATTCAACAAAGTGATTTAAGTTGGGATACTGGTTCCTACTCAAGAATTGCTGTGTTTTATTTTACAAGTTGGCTATTTTAAACGAGTGTGTGCTCTGAAATTAGACCTGGTTCTGATCCCAAGTGTGTGGTGTGGGCAATTTATTTGACTTTACTGTGCCTATTTCCTCATCTGCATGGCTACTTCAGAGGTTAGTGTGGGGACAAATGGGCGTTCTGCATTGAGAACTAGCACAGAGCGGGCATTTCTTAAATGTTAACCCCTTGTAACGATGTTTCTTAAATCGAGATGCTACCTGTACACACATACCAGAGCCTTACGTTATTCCCTTGTGTTAGTTCATAAGAGCTCGAGTTGCTTTCAAGATTATCCAGTGTTGGTTCCCACATTGGGCTTCCCCACCCCTTAGGGCCTGGGAACATCATAACTAGGGTCTGTGAGTTAGTTTTGATACTCTAAAAGCCTTATAGAAATCATACATGTCCTAAGGATCAGGATAAGGAGGGATGTGGTGTCTTGGCTTCTGTCTGGAATGTAAAGTCATAGTTATGCTCTATGATGTTCATAAGCTCCAGTGGACACGGGTCCATCTGATTCCCAAAGATAGAGAAGTTGTTAGCTGCTTTTAGAGCTGTGTTTTGGAAGGCAATGTCTTTTGGAATCATGGGAAAACAGTGAAGAGGGTAACATGTCTGGAACAGTTTGCAAACAGATGAAGTATTCCTGCCCAAGGTCACACAGCAGGTTAGCAGCAGCCCAGACAAGGACTGATTTGTCCTGGTGTCTCATTGTCTGCAAGAGCCACTACCTACAGCAGCTCTGCAGACCATCCTGTCTCAGCCCCAGAGAGTTCTTTGGTCACCCTAACACTGTGCCATGTGTGGTTAGTCACCAAGTTGTGTCCACCTGCGACCCCATGGACTGCAGGCTCCTCTGTCCATGGGATTTTCCATCCACGGGATTCTCCAGGCAAGAATACTGGAGTGGGTTGCCACTTCCTTCTCCAGGGGATCTTCTCGACCCAGGGACTGAACCCGTGTCTCCAGGATCAGCAGGCGGATTCTTTACCACTGAGCCACCAGGGAAGCCACTGTGTGTGGTGCTGGATGTAAACTAGACTTAGTGTGGTGACCATCTCGCAGTGTATACAAATGTCAAATTGTCATGTTGTATACCTAACACTGTTGTACGTAAATTATACCTCAATTAAAAAAAAATATGTTGCTTTGGAAACTTGAAAACCAGGATATATAGTGTCAAAGGTACTTCAGCTCTTCGTTTTGCTGGGACCACATGAATCATAGTAAGAGAGAAAGTCAGTCAGTCAGTTCAGTTGCTCAGTCGTGTCTGACTCTTTGCGACCCCATGAATTGCAGTACGCCGGGCCTCCCTGTCCATCACCATCTCCTGGAGTTCACTCAGATTCGCATCCGTCGAGTCAGTGATGCCATCCAGGCATCTCATCTCTGTCGTCCCCTTCTCTTCCTGCCCCCAATCCCTCCCAGCATCAGAGTCTTTTCCAATGAGTCAACTCTTCACATCAGGTGGCCAAAGTACTGGAGCATCAGCTTTAGCATCATTCCTTCCTAAGAAATCCCAGGGCTGATCTCCTTCAGAATGGACTGGTTGGATCTCCTTGCAGTCCAAGGGACTCTCAAGAGTCTTCTCCAGAACCACAGTTCAAAAGCATCAATTCTTTGGCGCTCAGCCTTCTTCACAGTCCAACTCTCACATCCATACATGACTACTGGAAAAACCATAGCCTTGACTAGACAGACCTTAGTCGGCAGAGAGAAAAAGTACGCCCTGACAATTTGTCTTGACAATTTGTCTTGATAGGAACAGCCAGAAACTGCTTTCTCACTTCTTTCTGTCAGTCAGTTTGTACCTTGTTGAGTTGCTAAGTTACGTCCAACTCTTTGCAGCCCTGTAGACAGCAGCATGCCACACTTCCCTGACCTTCATTATTTCCCAGTTTGCTCAAACTCATGTCCACTAAGTCAGTGATGCTATCTAACTGTCTCATTCTCTGTCACTCCCTTCTCCTCTTGCCCTCAATCTTTCCCAGCATCAGGCTTTTTTCAGATGAGTCGGCTCTTTGGAACAGGTGGCCAAAGTATTGGAGCTCCAGCTTTTTTTACCTTAGGAGATTTAAAATGCTTGGTTATTGAAGGGAGAGAGAAAAAGCTCTGCTGCTTATTTATATTGTGGTTGGTGCCTGTGAAAACACAGGAGGTGTTCAGCCAAGGTTGAAATTCCCACGGGAAAGTAGACCAGCCGTGAGATCTGAACTTATACCTGTCTGTAATCTGGAGCCTTTGATACAAACATAAACAAGAGAACTGGGACGAAAGCTGTTCTGATAAGTAGTGGTCACCAGGTGGCGCTACACACTCGCTGTCAAATTAACAATGTGTAAGAGCTTTTCTTCCTCCCCAGTCTGGGGAATTTGATCTACTGAAATAGGGGGGGAAAAATACACGTGGTTCCAGCATTTCAGCATGGGCCAGTAGAGCTGAAAGGAGATGGTATACCCCCCTCCCCGACCCCCTAAAGCACTCTTAAATTGTGTGGCAGAGAATCCACTAGTGTTCTTTGAATTCACTGAGTAAATGAGAAACTGGCTGACTTCTCCAGTGGGGACTCAGGAAGTCCCCTGAGTGGGGACTCAGGAAGCGACTGGCTCCAGCAACAAGAAAGCCCGGGGTCATTCTGCAAGGTGTACTCCTTCACATCTGACCGTCTGACCTTAAGGGGAAAGGCAATTTCCATTTCTATACAGAAAACTCATTTCCTTTGTTGCTTCCTTTATTTTCCTCCCAAGATTTGTGAATTCTCAGCCAGGCTGGGACCTGTGAGGAGGGCAGGGAAAAAGCTGTGAACCAGCAGCACCCTTTCTTCCTTCCCACCCCTCCCCCTACCAAGGCTTTCCAGCATCTCGTGTGCTGAGTTGCTTCAGTCATGTCCAACTCTTGACCCTATGGGCCAAAGCCTGCAAGGCTCCTCTGTCTGTGGGATTCTTCAAGCAAGAATACTGGAGAGGCTTGCCATGCCCTCCTCCAGGGATCTCCCTGACCCAGGGATTGAACCTGAATCTCTTATGTCTCCTGCATTGGCAGGCAGGTTCCTTACCACTAGCACCACCTAGGAAGCCCTCCAGCACCCCAACAGACCGCTTTCTGCAAACAGAAAAATGCATATGGTAGATCCATGCCCATGGACATCATGAGTTTTCCTGTCAGTCCTGATTTAAAACATCTTGAAGGTTGGCTTACAAGGGGCTTCCCTGGTGGCTCAGACAGTAAAGAATCTGCCTGCAATGTGGGAGACCTGTGTTTGACACTGAATTTGGGAAGATCCCCTGGAGGAGGGCATGGCAACCCACTTCAGTATTCCTGCCTGGAAAATTCCCATGGACAGAGGAGCCTGGCAGGCTTACAAGGGGCCACTTTGTATTGAAAGGAGAAGATAAGCAAAACCCATGCCTCCCTACCCTAAAGCGTTTTCCTGGTCTGATAGAAAGCAGCCTGCTGTATCCACCCTCTGGCTCCTTCAACTCCAGGCACAGGTCAGCTTCCAGTATCTCTGCTGATTAAGCAGAGACTCCACCAGGTCCTGGGGGCGCTGCCACCTCCACACTTTCAGAGCTACACCTAGATGCTGCGGGGCTGCAACTTGGAGGAATCAGTGTTCCAGAGCAGTGGTTCTCACACCTTAGCAGGCAGCGAAATCATCTGGGGGCTTGGAAAGCCAGACTGCTGGGCCACACTTTCCGCTCTAGTTGGCCTTGGTCTCAGGGACAGGCGGAAACTTTGCATTTTTAACCAAGTTCCCCTGTGAGGCTGAGGCTGAGGCTGAGGCTGCCTGGGGACCACACTTTGAGAACCGCTTTTTCAGAGCTGGTGGGGGAAGAGGAGCAGCAGGAGGAAGCCCCTGGCTGTGGTTTGGCTGGTCTTTTTTTCCCACGGGGGCATGTGTGCCTGGACTGCGGGGGCAAGGGCCTGACCTCCAGGGATGGCTACAAATCTTTCTCTCTTCTTTCTGGACTAGTGGTCCTGAAACTTGGCAGCACGCTGAATCACTCTGGGAGCTTTAAAAAATCNGCTCAGTCATGTCTGACCCTCAGCGACCCCATGGACTCCAGTCTTCCAGGGTCCTCTGTCCAGGGGTTTTCCAGGCAAGAGTACTGGAGTGGGGTGCCATTGCCTTCTCCGACAAAGGCACCATTTGGCCCACAGAGCTGGGGATTCTCCAGCAAGACAATATCTGCCACCAGCTCCTCTTTGTTGTCCACAGAGGCTACCAGGTAACAGCCATATCCTGAATCAGGCTGAATTTCTTTCTTTCCCAGAGCTCCGATATCAACCCTAGCTGTCCCTCCCAGGACGTAAGGGTGCCTCACAGAGCAGACAGGCACACTCCCGCGCCCCAGCCCCAGGACACGATCACACCATGATCACACAGCATACTCCCGCACCCCGGCCCCAGGACACGATCACACAGCACAGCTGAGTGACCTTGTCGAGTGCATTCTTCCAGGGAACCTTGATTCAAAATGTGTTTGCCTGCATTTCAGAGGCTTCAGAGGGCATGGGAGGGGAACCAAAGCAAAATATGGTACTTAAAATTGCCTGGCATTCCGAGGGAGGAGCTCAACGAGAGGTGGGGGAAGAAAGGAGAAAGGCCTGGGAGGGTCTGGACCCGAACAGCAGTACTGTAGCAAAGATGCCCCGAAAAGTGTCTTTGAAAGAGGCCTGCACCCATCCTGGGGATCGCAGCCCTCCTCCTTTCCTTCCCCTCCCCCCTCTCAGCGCAGCCTATCGGCCCATCTTTTATATTCCCAGGGCCGTCTCTGAGCAAGGTAGGGAGGAGGGTCACTGTGCAAATAGAAGTTTCGTCCCGCAAAAAGGACCCTGAGATGCAGGTGGACGCCTCCTACCCCCATGACTGCAGGAGCCCCTCCCCTTCCCTGCTGTGTACAGACCGCTCAACCCCAACCTGGCCCACCTTTCCTGATCTCGTGACCTAGCTAAGGAAGCTTATGGGACTACAGCAGGGTTTCTTCTTCCCATCTACATCCTTTCCTCCTCCTCCTATCACCTCCCACCTCCTCCCAGCAAGTCTTTTGTCTGGTCCTCTCCCTTATTCCTCAGCATCTTTCCCTGCCTTTTCCCCTTCTCTTCTGTCTTCCATCCCTTTTTGATTCTCCTTCCATCTTTCCCCTTCTCTCTACCAGGACCCTCTCCTTCCCTTCTGCTTGTCCATAATCTTCAGTTGGTTAAAATGCAAGATGCCGCTTCATCTCTGAAAGGCTCACAGCCTCCACTGGCTTCTGAGAGTGACCTGCTTTATTAGCTGTGCTTCCTCTGCCCTCCCCCAACCCCTGCCCCAGCCCTGTACATCCACCCCTCCTTACCCATCCCTCCCTGGGCCTCCCAGACCCATTTCCCTACCCAGTACCCAGAGAAATAGAGTCTCCCCTTCACCACCCCCACAGATTCCAGGCAGCCAGAAACAGTGACTTCTGAGTCCTGAAGCTATTCTGCCTGGGACTGTGTTCTGGCTCGACACACACTAGTTAAGTGTGACCTTGAGCAAGATACTAGACCTCTCTGAGGCTCAGTTCTCTCCATGAAATGCAGATGCTAATAGTACATATCCCGTGAAACTGTTAATTCATGTAAACAGCATGCAGAGTCTGACACCAAGACAGTGATTGCTCCATACATGTTTGTGACCATTATTCCTGTACTTTGCTGGCTTAAGGACTCACTGGACAGAACATAACATGCCTGATGTATACCCGTAGCTGATTCACAGTGTTGTATGGCAAAAACCAATACAACGTTGTAAAGTGATTATCCTCCAATTAAAAAAAAAATGCCTAACACGGAAAAATGACCCTGGTAACTTAAAGATGATGGGTGAGAAACAGTTCCGGAAAATGAGGGAGAAACAGGAGGATCCACCTTTTTCCTTTTTCATTTCATACTGGATTTTCTCTGTACAAACCTCTAAGAAGTCAAGGATTTAAAGACATCAGACACATTTGAAATTAGTGTCTATCAAGTCACAGGAGAGGAAAGGCTGGTGACCAGAATTCCTGGAACACGGGACAGAATTTTGACGTCCTCCCGAGCATGCACAGCATCTCCAAGAACACACCCGTGGCCGCACACACTGCCTGCTGCCGGCACCCTCCCTCTAGTTCTTTGATGCAGGGTGCTTACATAAGAAAAGAAACTGGGTCACTATGAATGATCAGTGCAGCTGGTGCGGCGGGGAGGGGGGCTTAGGTAACAGTTCAAGGTCCAGGAGTCCTGATTTAGCTGGCAGTGGGGGTGGGCTGCAGCCTAACTCAGTCCCCAGGCTTGGAAAAATACAAGATCACAAGAATGAATTTTTTTTTTTTTTT
>SJYV01000803.1:225966-252472 GCA_006410875.1 Neotragus pygmaeus
AAAAAAAAAACACTTCAAGGACTTTCCTAGGTAAAAATCAAGATCAGGTCAAAACCATGAATCAAGTGGTTGAATTTAGAGAATGCTGAGGAAAATGACACACCTTACCCACAGCTCCCTCTGGTGTACTGGCTGTAGTTGCAAATAAGATTCTAGCATTTGAATGATCAGGGGGAAAATCATGAAATTATCTTCAAAATAAAAATATAACCCTCATAACTAAAGAGTGGAGTTGCAACTTAGTATTCTTTGGATTCCATAAGTTACATACTGACTCATTTCTTAGCAAATTGTAAGACTGCTAGCTCTAAGTGATCCCCAGAAGAGAAGAATCTGCACTAAGTACTACCTGCAGTGGGCCTTATAACCTAGTGGACCAATGATGCTGCAGTGCCTGGGGTAGATAGGGACAGTAGATGGGTGTTACAGAAAACACCTGCAGGAGAACCACAGTTCAGACCTTTAGAGTATCATCATGTTCATTAGACTCGATGGGCAAGAAATTGCTGGGATGTGGATGACTGGTAAAAATGATTTGACCCAAAGGTCCATATAGTCAAAGCTATGGTTTTTCCTGTAGTCATGTACAAATGTGAGATTTGGACCATAAAGAAGGCTGAGTGCTGAAGAATTGATGCTTTCAAAAGGTGGTGCTGAAGAAGACTCTGAGATCCCCTTGGACATCAAGGAAATCAAACCAGTCAATCCTAAAGGAAATCAACCCTGAATATCCATTGGAAGGAATGATGCTAAAGCTGAAGCTCCAATTCTTTGGCCACTTGGTGCAAAGAATCAGTTCATTGGAAAAGACCCTGATGCTGGGAAGAATTGAGGGCAGGAGGAAAAGGGGACAACAGAGGATGAGATGGTTGGATGGGATCACCAACTCGGTGGACATGAGTTTGAGCAAACTCCGGGAAATAGTGAAGGACGGGGAAGCCTGGTGTGCTGGAGTCTGTGAGATCACAAAGATTCCTACAACACTGAGTAACTGAACAACAACAACAACAAAAGGATGGGATTGAAAATTTAGATAAATTAATGGGATGCTAGTTAGTGAGTATGGTAGTGGTTCAGATGCCTGAGGCATGCTGCCACATCCTATTCAAGGTAAAGAACAAGCAACTGATCCTTGACCTTCTATCATTGAGGATGAACCCCAGTGTTTTTTAGGCTCTGTGTAAAGTGGACACAACACATAATACCCCAGGCTACACTGGACCACGTATTTATTGGTTAGTGTCAAAATCTGTCCCTTGGAGTATGAGATAGCAACCCATTCTAGTATTCCTGTCTGAAAAATCCCATAGCCAGAGGAGCCTGGCAGGCTACAATCAACAGGGCTGTACAAAGTCAGACACGACTGAAGCAACTTAGCATGCCTACACACTAATTAAGTATGCGATTTTAATTGCAATTGCTATGGAACCCATTTGTTAGAATAGAAAATCATGTCTAATATGTTTATTTCTTTAACCAGAAAGTATTATATTGTCCTAGCAACCTGGAATTATTTTACTTCGATCATAGCATGTCATGACATGTAATTAGCTGGTGCATTATTAATTCAGAAATATTTTTAGAACTTTAAAGTATTCACTTTCTATACAACAACAGTGGAAAAAAATAGACATTAGATGACATAAAATTGCAAACTTTAAAGATCCTTTTGCAGTTAGACTGATGTCTAACTGGACATTATTCTGTATTGTTAACTTTATTCTGTATTATTGACTTAATAATTAAGTTAACTTTGTTCTGTATTATTTTCCAAAATTGCCTATGGTTATTAGACTGGATGCATCTAATTGACAAATGTAGACAAGGCAGGGCAGAGGAGGCTGACCTCTCACTCAGCCCCCCTTTCACAGAACTGGCTGCTACAGGACACAGAACCACTTACAGTTCCTGCTGCTTCCGCCAGGACCAGGCTGTGCCGCTGATGGAGCCTTAACACATGGTACCTGAGAGGCAGACAAGACACTGATGGTCCAGAGCCCTCACTGCATACTCTTCCCCCGATCTCCACCATCTTCCTCTAACACAGACTCAGAGCATCTGCTGTCAGTTCCCCAGAGAAGCTGCACTTTGGACAGCTGAGCCACCCAAGCAGGGAGGTTTGTGTTCAGGGCTGTATCACTGTGGGAGGATCTTCTGTACCTTGGTAACAGTAGTAGACTCCAGCATCCTCAGCCTGCACTCTGCTGATTGTAAGTGTGAAATCTGTCCCTGATCCACTGCCAGTGAACCTGTCTGAGACCCCAGAGTAACGGTTGGAAACCTCATAGATCAGACCCTGTGGTGATTGGCCTGGTTTATGTTGAATCCAACTCAAATAGGTTTTTCCATTACTATGTACCAGGCTCTGACTAGACTTGCAGGAGATGGAGGCCATCTCTCCAGGGATGACAGACAGAGAGAGTGGAGTCTGGGTCAGCACAACATCCCCACTGGATCCTAAAGGAATGATAGAGAATTAGAAAGCTACAAATATTAGCAACCATTTTTATTGTTTCAATTTTCTGATTTATTTTAGCTAAAATATTAATACTACTTTGTATTACTCTCATTATCTGTGATCATACAGCAAAATTGTACAATCACAATAATGAACTTGACATCTGTGAAGTGTAAAGAGATTCTAAACACCCCCTACATCATCCCCACTTCCCCTGTCACAGTCCTGACCAGAGCACAGGGCCTTCTTCCTTCTGGAACATTCCTCACCCTCATAGATCTCATGCTCATCTGCAGGATAAGTCATACACATCTAACAGAGAACATGTGTGGAGAGCAGTGCTGCCCCAGAGCTCACCCCCAGCCTCCTTCTCATCCCCCTCCGTCCTTACCTGGGACCCAGAGCAGGAGGAGCCCCAGGAGCTGAGCAGAGAACCTCATGTTCAGAAGTGTGAACTGAGGAGTCCCGATAAGTCAGAGCAAGTCCAGAGCTGAGCTTTTATCTCAGACTTGCAGGGAAGGTCCTCCCTGGGGAACCACATGCAAATCCCCTGGTCGGGGCAGAGGTATGGACAGAGCCAGAGGAGGGTGGGAGGGGTCAAGCTCAAGCAAAGTGAAATAAAGTTCTTCTGTGTTGAGATGTAAACCAGTGGCTACTGTCTGCACTGCTTGAAGCAGTGGGACGAAGAATCTCGCTGTGAAAGTGCAGATTGTTTGCAAGAATCCAGTGCACATGGGCCAGGACTCTAAGAAAGCAAGGGGGACCCTACCTGTGGACACGTAGGTTCAGGGTTAGCATCTGAGAGGGAATGTCCATCTCACTCTGATTCTTCCCAGCTGATCTAGATAAGAGAACAACTTCTTCCCCACTAGTACTGACCCTCAGAATTTCCTCCAAAGAATATCATGAAGTTGAGCTGCTTCAAGAACTGTCAGATAATTGCAGTTCCCAGGTTACCTGTTTAAGCATATTAGAATCAAGTATTAGAATTGATCCTTGCAGCAAGTGAATTAACTCTCAAAGAATATTTAAGTCAAAAGAAATTGCCAAGGAAAAAAAAATATATAGGTTGTTAAGAGAGTTAATAGTTCAGTTTAAGACAATAAAAAATTGATATGACTTTTATGCCTAAATCAGTGATATGAAATACCTGACACTCAGTTTTTTCAATCTGGTGCATATTCTACGATAATTCTATCTGTGTCTGTCTTTGTGTCTCTGTCTGTCTGTCTGTCTGTCTGTCTGTCTGTCTNAAATAGTTGGGGAAACAATGAAAACAGTGACAGACTTTATTTTCTTGGGCTCCAAAATCACTGCAGATGGCAACTGCAGCTGTGAAATTAAAAGATGCTTGCTCCTTGGAAGAAAAGCTATGACAAACATAGATAGCATACTAAAAAGCAGAGACATTATTTTACCAACAAAAGTCCATGTAGTCAAAGCTATGGTTTTTCCAGTAGTCAAGTATGGATGTGAGACTTGGACCATAAAGAAAGCTGAGCGCTGAAAAATTGATGCTTTTGAATTGTGGTGTTGGAGAATACTCTTGAGAGTCCCTTGGACTTCAAGGAGATCCAACCAGTCAATCCTAAAGGAAATCAGTCCTGAATATTCATTGGAAGAACTGATGCTGAAGCTCCAATATTTTGGCCACCTGATGTGAAAAACTGACTCATTGGAAAAGACCCTGATGCCGGGAGAGATTGAAGGCAGGAGGAGAAAGGGACAACAGAGGATGAGATGTTTGGATGTCAACACTGACTCAATGGACATGAGTTTGAGCAAGCTCTGGGAGTTGGTGATGGACAGGGAAGCCTGGTATGCTGCAGTCCATGGGGTCACAAAGAATCGGACACAGCTAAGTGACTGAACTGAACGGAAATGATGGCTGAGTAGTATTCCATTGTGTATATATATATCACATCTTTGTCCATTCATCTGTTGATGGACACTTAGGCTGCTTCCATATCTTAGCAATTGTATATAATGCTGCTATGAGCATTGGGTTGCATGTATTTTTGTGTGTGTGTAGGGGGGAGTTAAAAATTGTTTTATTTGGAAAAAGTACATCTTAAAAAAGGGCAGCTGCAAAATACAGAGACCTCTGCAACAATTACTGTTTTGTGTTTTTTTTCCTTAAAGTGAAAAGAATGAGTGATATCCGAGGCATCAGAGCAGTAGATGGACACATCTGGGGCACCTCCAAGTTATTTTCAGGAAAGAGAACAACAAAACACAAAGCTAAAAATTCCAATCAAGGAATTATTCTAACAATTTAACATTAGCTTATCTTGTGAATTACCACTCTCTGTTTCCCCTTTTAGTGGAAAAGCCTGACTTACTATAGTGCCAACCAATGACTCCACTACAGGAAACACCTTAGAACATAGTTTTGAATCACACTGTCTAGCTACAAAACTCGGGGATGGAATGAGGCAAATACCCACAAAAAAAGAACACAAAAACCTGACAAAAAAACCCTCAAATGAGGACAAAGTTTTGTCAAAATGTGCCTGGACTGAGAATTCTAGGAGATCATACAACATTAAACACAAGTGTGGACTCAAGCCCTAGGTTGTATTAATACATGGGATAACCATATAGTTTGCACTTCTGTGGCTAAGCCCATTTCTCTATTTATACAGACAGAGCTAGCATTGCTCTATTAACAGCTACCAATAAACTGCTCTGTCCTTTAAGATCTATTTGCCACACAAGGCTGAAACCACTAAACTAAATTTTTTCA
This sequence comes from Neotragus pygmaeus, assembly GCA_006410875.1. Classification (NCBI taxonomy): domain Eukaryota; kingdom Metazoa; phylum Chordata; class Mammalia; order Artiodactyla; family Bovidae; genus Neotragus; species Neotragus pygmaeus. Next base: position 231,171 of record SJYV01000803.1, read on the forward strand.
CTAAGGCTACAAACACTGTGTCTCTGCAGGGATGGAAAGCTTGTCATGCACTCACACATCCAAAGTCCATCTGCCTTGGGGAGTCAGCTTCCAATTCTGCATTATTTTCTTCAATATTTTATTGAAGAAATATTCTTCAACTCCAATATTTTATATGTGTTCTTTCACAATTTTCCTATCATGCTAAACACGGTAAGAATCTCAAATACATTCACACCTGGTTCTGGTTACCCAGGAGTATTACTTGTGTGCAATGAAACAAGAGACCAAAAACCACAGGACGAGTACACAGGGAAGGGGATGACAGGATAGGGACCAGACAGAAAACACAGATGTGCAGATTTCACCAGAAACCAAGTACCCACCTCCCAAGTCTAGAGCAGAAGGAGGCTACAGTTCAGTTCCTTCACCTATCACCCCAATTCCTGGACCCCCGAAGCAGGAGCCAGTGCTGTTACTTCTGAACCCAGGGTCCTCAAAAATGAGTCCTGGAAATCCGGAAATGCGCCCCTTGAACTGTGTGGATCTGGTGGAAATCATGAAGCGACAAACCTACACTAACTGTCTGACCAAAAAACTAACCTTCAGATTTATTTTTGTAACTTTTTTAAACAGAGAAAACAAAATACTTCTTGGGGAAAGGTGGGGGGTTGAGAAGACAGGCCCTGGGTGAAAATGATTATGACAGCACCTGGAGTTGAGAGGCCTGCCTAGGAGAGCAGCCCAGGCGTGGCCACTGCCCCCGAGGCCCGCTGCCGTCTGAGGCTCAGTGGACCAGTTCACGCGCCCCGCCGAGCTGCTATAGATCCAAGTCATGAAAATCTTCCAGCTCATCATGAAACAAGTCCCACTCGTCTTCAGAGTCTGTCAGGTTGTCACCCCCACCTGAAGCCAAAAGCATAAGCAACATCTCACCCAGCTCAAAGGTGACAACCTCCTCTTCATCGTCAAGAGGGTTGCCATTCTCTCAGTCCTCGATGAGCTCCCAGAAGTGGTTCCTTCATTGGGCCTGGTATCTGCTTGATGTTCCCACTTTCTGTCTCTGTGGCTCCTCTCGACGGCCATCAGGGTACGCATGCTTGTAAAAACAGTTCCCTCCAAATGGGCAGCTCCCATGGCCTTCGTCAAAATACCTGCAAGCCTTGATGCTCATTGCCTTTTTGTATTTCTGAATGAGTTTCTGCTTCTCTTTTTTTCTCCTCCACCCAGTACTCACTTGGAATGACAAAGTTAGATGTGATCTGGCATTCTAGGCAGGACTTTATCATCTTGCTCTCAAATCGCTTAGCACTCCTCCAGTTGCAAATACACTTGAGACAGTAGGTGTGGTTGCAGTTGGAGAGGACCCTGAAGTGGCACTCGCTAGGGTTGGCTTTCTCGTAGATCACCTCCATGCAGATGCCACACACCATGTCCTTGCTGCACTGTCCCGTGAATGAGAGCTCCATGTCCTTCTCATGGGCCTTAATGCAGGATTTTATATGCTGTGACCTCTGGGCGGCATCCACGGGATGAAGGACCTGCAGCCCACACATGTCACACGCGTCTCCATGCAGATAGTGGCACTCCCCCACTGTGGCATAGGGGCAGAACTGCTTCTTAGTGTCCACCATACTTTGCTCCCTCTCCGAGTCTTCCTTGGTCGCTGAACTCTGCAGGGGGCCTTCAGTGGAGGAAGGGGTAATCTGGCCACAGTAGGGCTGCCCTGGAACAAACTTCATGGCATTCATGGTCTTCTGAACTGGCTCCTACAGTTGCAAAATTTGAATTTCTTGACTCAGCCTTGCTCATATTCATTTCAACAGTCGGTCCAACTGATGAGAGACTCGAGGAAGCAGCAAGGGATGGCTTTTCAGTTAGATCTGTAGCAGTTGCTTCTTCCTGTTTCAGTGGCTTGCTATGCTCATATCTGCAGTGGCCTCCATAAATACAGTACCCTCTTTGAAAATATTTGCACACTATACCATATGGACTGTCAAGAGAGGTCATGTGAATAGCGACAGTTGTCTCCTTCCTTACAAACCCCATGCATGAAATACTGTCTGGGTTTCTGGTTTGTTTTTCGTGCCTTTTGTCTCTCAGTCTTCACAATGATATCCCTTCTTGCCAACCCATCTCTACATCTCTTAGTGTTCCTCCTTTCCATCGAGTCCAAGTTCAGTCTGCTTGCTGATGACAGGCCAATAAACTGAGAGATTAGATGTTGAGGTCAGGAACAGGAAAGCCAGCAGACTGAGGTGATAGCAGACTAGGTCTCTGAAATACCATCCTGCATGTATCTTTTTGAGTTAGTGTTTTTGTTTCTCTAGGGTATATACCCAGGAGGTGGAATTGCTGGGTCATGTGGCAGATTTAGTTTTTTGAGAAGTGTCCATACTGTTTTCCACAATGGCTGCACCAATTTACGTTCTCCCCAATAGTGCATGACGGTTAGGGTTATCCACATCCTCACCAACATTTGTTATTCATGTTCTTTTCGATAATAGACATTCTAACAGGTATGAAGCGATATCTCATTTTGGTTTTAATTTGCATTTCTCTGATGATTAACAGTGATATGGATCTTTTCATGTACCTGTTGGCCATCTATGTCTTCTTTGGAAAAATGTCTATTCAGAACTTCTGTCCATTTTTTAATTGGGTCACTTATTTTTTTGATACTGACTTGTGTGAGCTATTTTGTATATTTTGGATATTGGCCCTTTATCAGTCATATCGTTACCAAATACTTTCTCCTATTCAGCATGTTGTCTTTTTATTTTGTTGATGGTTTCCTTTGCTGTACAAGAGCTTTTAAATCTAATTAGGTCCCATTTGTTTATTTTTTGCTTTTATTTCCTATGCTTTAGGAGATAGAGCCAAAAAATTTGCTATGATTTGTGTATATTAATGGCAGTGCCATTTTGTTTGTAACGACTGCGGAGCCTGGTAGACTACTGTCCATGGAGTCGCAAAGAGTCGGACAGGACTGAGCGACTTCACTTTCACTTTCACGGGGATGTGTAGGCTTTTAAAATAGTGTAAGCATTTTATATATAGGTAAAAAACGCAGATCAAATGTTCATACAAATCAACTTGAAAATCATTGCTTTGGGACTTCCCTGGTGACCCAGTGGCTAAGACTCTCTCTCCCATTGCAGGGTACCTGGGTTCGATCCCTGGTCAGGGAACTAAGATCCCATATGCCACAATTAAGACCTGGTACAGCCAAATAAATTCATTAAATAAATAAAAAGAATTAAGAAAATCATTGCTTTATTAATTAGTTGATAAGGCTCTGTGTAAAATCCTGGTGTTGTGAACACATGATAGGGAAGCTTTGATGGAATAGGAAAGGACTAGCAAAGGGCTCAGAAAGTTCTTAGTTCTGAAAAGTTCCATTTATCTTTGAGGAAATGCAGGACAATGGAAGATGAATCCTGTGAGACCAAGAAGACCTGTTTAACAAACTAGTGACATTTTCTTCCCAGAAAGTACACTGCTTATATGTTAACTAGTAGTTGTTCTTGGATAAACTTTTAATTTTAGTACTATTGTTGCCTTGACTGTGGGTGAGGCAGGAAGGTACCCAGACCATCAAGGCTGTGTCACAGAGTCTGGTACAAGGAGAAAAGTAGCAGAGGGAGGAACTGGGGAGAAAATAAAGGGGACTGGGAGGAAGCAGCATGACAGAACCCTTGGGGGCATTCTCATAAGTGCAGCTTCAGAGGGATGGGGTCTCTCTGTGAACCCAGGGTCTTACTTCCAGGGTCCTAGTCACTGAGGTCAGAGGAGGTCCAAGCTGCAACCACAAGTTTTTGTGCCTCTGGGCCTGAGATATTTCCTGAAGAGAAGCCAGAATGCCAGAGTACAGTTTCAAAAAGACCAGGAAGCTGGAAGCCAGAGACCACTCCCAAAGGAAAAGCCCCCTTGTCTCAAAAGGAGAAAGGAAGACAATGGGTACCTATCTGCTATGGTCTCAGTCTTCGTGTCCACGTGCATGCTAAGTCACTTCAGTTGTGTCCAACTCTCTGCAACCCCATGGACTGTAGCCTGCTAGGCTTGTCTGTCCATGGGGATTCTGCAGGCAAGAATACTGGAGTGGGTTGCCACTCCCACCTCCAGGGGATCTTCCCAACCCCAGGAATCCAACCCGTGTCTCATGTCTCCTGCACTGACAGGCGAGTTATTTAACACTACTAGTGCCACCTGCCCCCCACCCTACCACCACATAATGGAAGCCATAACCTTCAATGTGATGGTATTAGGAGGTGGGGCCTTTGGGAAGAGCAAAGCCCTTATGAATGAGATTAGTGCCTTTATAAAAGAGGCTGCAGAAACCCCCCTTGCCTCTTCCAACTTGTGAAGACATAGAGAGAAGATGGCCATTTGTGAATTAGGACAAGTGGGCTCTCAACAGACACTGAATCTGCCGGTACCTTGATCTTGGACTTCTCAGCCTCCACAACTGTGAGAAATAAATTTATGTTTATAAGCCATACAGTTTCTGGTGTTTTGTTATATCAGCCTGAGTGGACTAAGACACCATCTATTGGACAGAGTTTAACTCTTTGTCTCCTGTTCCATCTCTACCTCTAGTGCTGGGAAAATGAGGATGTGGTGTGACCTTTGGACACTGGGATCTGGCCTTCCACTGACAGAAGTGGTACTGAATTTTCAGTTTCAAAGTTCTGCTGAGTTGATTCTTAGAGACCCTTTCCTGTCACTGAAATCCTTTGACAAGGCAGCTCAGTACCAACACCCTCACACACAACCCAAGGATGCATATGGTTCTCAGCAGCTGAGAGAGTTCCATTGATCTGATGAGGCCTCTGCTCTCACACAGCCCTCCCTGCACATGCCCAGACAGTCCAGCTCATTAAGCTTGCGGGCTGGTAGATGCGCAGTAGAGGCCCTTTTCTCAGCTTCCAGACCCTCCACCCCAAGCTACTCTCTGCAGAAAGGGGACCCTGAAGTAAAGAATTTTAGCAAACGTGTGTTTGTGAATGCAAATGCATCATGAGTGATAGGAAAGAGAGAAACAAATGGACTGATTGGGACAGATGAACCAAGAGAGGGGAGTGGAGGCACATGTGGGACGTGTGAGTGAGAGAGAGAGGTGAGGGAGAGCACAGGGCATTATGAGCAGAGATAAAGATGAGTAGTAGTGTGGGCAGCCATGGAAGTGACCTAATAGATGCTGCTAGAAGAGGGGCTGGGACAAGGTGGCCAGGTCCTGGGAGTGGTCTAGGGGTGGGAGAGAGAGATTAAAGATCTGTTGGTGAGACTGTTGGCATTTATCTCATGGTTTCACAAGCTCCTCAGGGCACAGGCTGCACTTTGGGAACATTCTTTTCCTTTTATCCCCCTTCAAGGCTTGTGCTGACAATTTAACTACTCCTTACCTCATAAGAGCAAATCTGGGAGTGGAGAGGACTCCTTTGTGGTATGATCTGCCCCACCCTGAAGAGCTGCTGCTGAGGCCTGACTGTGTGGGAGCCCCGGCTGAGGGCTGCCCAGCCAAGAAGCAGAAATCAGACAGGTCATGCTTTTAAAAATTTTGCACACAATAAAAACAACTCTTTTTTACATGTTCTTGTTCACTGCTCACTATTCTCACCTGCTTATTCTTCAGTGTAAACTCTAGAATCAATTTGTTGAGTTAAAAACATTCCAGTGAGGTCTTCATTATAATTGTGTCAAAGCAATACATTACTACTGCTTTTCATTAAAATTGAATTTGAGCCTAAATAATAAAGAACTTTTTTATTCAGAAAGAACTTATTTTTGCTCATTAATTTATTACCCAGCAGTATATCGAAAACTTAGGAAAGTGCTGGAAAAGTGGTCCCATTGTCTAATGACACTGAGAACCACTTGAAGCAAAGGAAAGAGGAAGAATAGTCCTTGTACTTGCACCACCCACCCTCCTCACCTGGTCCCAATCTCAACCCTAGTGGAGCCTGTTATTTAAAATTTTGATATTATCTTCATCATGAATTTTTGCATTAATTTTAATATATAAATATTGTACTAAAATATTTATCTTGATTATTGAATTTTTTGACATCCATTAAAATTTTACATCCGAGGTGGTGCCTTGCCTGTCTCCCTCATGTCCCCAGTCCATGTGGTAAGATGTGTATAAGAGACAGGTTCTAANTATATAAATATTGTACTAAAATATTTATCTTGATTATTGAATTTTTTGACATCCATTAAAATTTTACATCCGAGGTGGTGCCTTGCCTGTCTCCCTCATGTCCCCAGTCCATGTGGTACTTAACAATGGGTGAGAATAGAGAAGAAAAAGGGTTGTAGACTCCTCATGGAGCCAGGATGACTGAAGACCAGGAGTGAGAAACTTTTCTGCTTAACTCCTAAACAGAACTATGCCGCTCTTCTTAACAGTGCTTTGTACAAATGTCTGTTCTCTGAACGGCTGCCCTGGCTACAAGTATGGCAGGCGGCCTGCAGCTGAAGAGGAGGATGACACAATTCAAGCATTGCCATCTCCAAAGGGTCCTGCACTGTCCAGTATGGGAGCCATGAGCCACATGAGGCTCTTAAGCCCTTGAAATGTGGTTAGTCCAAATTGTGATCCACCATAAATATTAAGTTTGCACTGGACTTTGAAGACTCAGTACATAAAAAAAGATTGTATATCTTATTCAAAACTGATTGCCTGTTGAAAAGATAATATTTTTGGATACATTAGGTTGAATAAAATATATTACTAAAATAAATCTCACTTTTTTCCATTTTATTAATGTGGGAACTAGCAAAGTGTAAATTTCATGTGTGGCATGTGTTTGTGTCTCATCCTATCTGTGTTGGAACAGCACTGGTCTGGGTGGTAGCAGGGATGTGTCCTTGAATATATGCAGGGGCCCTGATCACATGGCCCCTGGGAATTTTATCACCCTTTGAGGTGCTTCCTCTAACCTCTTCTGTCTCACAGGATGCTCAGTATGCAACCTGTATTAAGAGGTCACCAGCTCAGCAGATATAAATTGGAGCTCACAGGCAGTCAGAGATAGGACCTGATGTTATGGCAGTAGGGGAGGGCACTGGAGAGTGATGGAAAAGGAAGTGTGGTGGAGATCCTTTTAGACCCAGCGTCTTTAAACACGTTTCTTGTATTTCAAAACTGCCCCCCAATGGATGAGATTCTTACTTTCCCAACCTACTTTGCAGGTAGGGATTAGGGCTCAGCCANATAGGACCTGATGTTATGGCAGTAGGGGAGGGCACTGGAGAGTGATGGAAAAGGAAGTGTGGTGGAGATCCTTTTAGACCCAGCGTCTTTAAACACGTTTCTTGTATTTCAAAACTGCCCCCCAATGGATGAGATTCTTACTTTCCCAACCTACTTTGCAGGTAGGGATTAGGGCTCAGCCAATCAAACATAGGGCAGCATCTGAGGTGATGTGGAAGCAGCCGTGTTACTGCATGAATCCACAAGGTTGAGGGTGGCAGCAGCTGTAAGGCAGAGACTCAGCATTAATGGATGGGTGATGCCAGCTGTTATGATGCTGCCCAGGAGGTGGCAGGAGTGTCTCTAGCAAACCAGTTCTTGGTGAAATTTGTGGTATTTTTTTTTTTTTNAAATTTATATGAATCCCATTATTTTATCACCTGGAGGATTTTTTTATTTTAAATTTATTTTTTAATTGAAGCATAATTGCTTTATAGAATTGTGTTGGTTTCTGCCAAATATCATGTATCCCATTATTTTAAAGCTGATTCTTTCTAGTTAGCATATTTACATAATTTCACATATAATAGATAATTTTATTTTTCTCCTCAGACTACTTGAATTAGCTTTATACTAATTTCTCAACACACATTCAACTACTTCTTTTGATGCCAAATAGCAAGACCTTGAAATGTGACTTTGAGGATTTAGAAATACAGGGATTACAAAGTTAAAGAGTAGGAAAACAGATGACTCTCAGACAAAAGTATTCCAAGTACATTCATTGGCCAATTACTAGAACAAAGTGAGCACAGTTTGTCATATATTAAATCTAATATAAATATAATTTATTTTAAATTCCAAGGGACTGTTACCTTTTTTCTTTTTTCTTAAATATAAATTTATTTATTTTAATTTGAGGTTAATTACTTTACAATATTGTATTGGTTTTGCCACTAAATCTGCCCTCTCAGATAACAGAAATCTCCCAAACAATAGGCAGAGAATATATCTATTTTATGAGTGATTACAAAGTACTTAGCACTGTGTATAGTATTTTGCACATTTTATTTCATCAAATAATCATGAGTATTTAACCATATCACTATTTCCATGTTACCTATGAGGAAGCTCTGTCTTAGAAAGACCAAATTGTTTCTTACAGCCAGCGGCTAATGTCAAAACTGAAATCAAACTTAGAGACCTCTGATTAGATGGTGTCATAAGCATCATTTTATACTGCATCACATGAAGTCAAAATAGCAGACCTGCTCCAAGACAGTCACCAATTAGTGGTGTTGTTTGGAGTTACTGAACCAATTAAGGGTAAGTTTTTCAATTTGTAAAAGTATGGATAATAATGCAAACTTTATTATCATGTATGCATCAAACTAAATGAAATAACATTTGTGAAAAATCCATCACAAGGAATTTCCCTGGCAGTCCAGTGGTTAAGACCCTGTGTTTCCATTGCAGGGGACATAGGTTTAGTCCCTGGTCAGGGAACTAAGATCCCCCATGTCAAATGGTATGACCAAAAAATAAAATAAAGTTATATTTTGAAAAAAAATCCATAACAGTACAGCAGATTTGAATTTGGATATGTCTGCATATCTCCTTTCTTTCTAAAACTTAACTAATTTTCAGGAAAAAAAAATTATTCTAAAGCAAAAATCAAGTGTATCTGTCTTTAACCAAGATACTTAGTGTAAATTTACCTTTTTTTCAAGGGTAAGGACACATGCTATTATTGTGCCAAATGAAGGAGGAACATAGGAACACTTGCCATCATGCTAAGCACAGTTTTCCTTTTCTGTTCTCTTTTCTGTGTGCATGTGCATTCAGTCATGTCCAGTTCTTTGTGACTCCATGGACTATAGCCTGCCCGACTCCTCTGTCCATTGACTTTTTTCAGGCAAGAATACTGGAGTGGGTTGCTATTTCCTACCCCAGGGGATCTTTCAGAATCACAGATCAAACCCCATGTCTCTTGTGTCTCCTGCATTAGGAGGCAGATTCTTTACTGCTGGTACCACTTGGGAAGTCCTGTGCTATTTTGTGTTCTGAATTTCTGACTCCCAGGTCACTGTCATGCTTTAACTCTGATATCAGTTGTCTTCCTCTAGTTGCTACCACTGCTTTACAGCCTTGCACTTCTAATTTCTGCTTCTTAGCTATAGTGGGCTGAACAAGTAAATTTTATTTCTTTTGTTTTCTCTAAACTCTAAGATCCAGCTAACATCTAATGACAGTGACTGCTTAGCACAGAGTTTTATATGTGAAAACCATTTTATAGAAGACAATGAACCAATAAAGGTAAATAAAGTAACACAAATTACAGCTCTCAATCTTCATTTATTCTCTATTCCTAGAGTTTCAGTCAGGCTCTGGCATATGGTAGGTGATAAACGGAACATTACCTGCCATGTAAGTAAACAAAGGATATCACAGTTATTTGCAATTGCAGCCAACATCAGATGACGAGCTGGAGAGTCCTAAGGGAACTCAAGAAGGAAAGAACACCTGCCCTTTAACAGCCATCAGACTGCAGCCACTCCACACGGTGAACCCTGAGAATTCTCAGGATGTGAAAACACAGTATATAGGCCCCAGATAGCTAAGGTTCATATCAAAAGAATGAATTCAGTTAGTCCAGACTATTGCATCTTCCCATGTATAGAAAAGGGCTAAATTTCTTAATTTGAGATGTTTTTTTTTTTTTTTTTTACTAACAGCAACTTTTTGTTCCTACTAGCTGCCCTTTGTTGCAATATCCTGATTTCCTCCTTATCTCTTCAGACAAGTTCTCTCAGGGTTACTTGAGATACTGCCTCCTGGACTTGAACTTCTAAAACCCCTCAACATTTAGGTTACACTTTTTTTTTTTCAGTTGACATAGGCATTCAGTAAATGTCTCTTCTGTGAGTGTGTGTGCTAAGTCTCTTCAGTTGTGTCCAACTCTTTGTGATCCTATGGACTATAGCCCTCCCAGCTTCTGTGTTCATGGGATTCTGTAGGCAAGAATGCTGGAGTGGGTTGCCATGCTCTCCTCCAGGGGATCTTCCCAAGCCAGGGATAGAATCCACATCTCTTATCTCTCCTGCAGTGGTAGGCAGGTTCTTTACCACTAGCACCACCTGGGAAGCCCAAATGTCTCTTGTAGTGAAGACTTAATACATGAACCTAATGCTTTTCTGTGAGTTAATCCTAATAAGACATCGTAGTTTTGAGTTTAGTTTTAATATCTTTGGTATTTTTATTTCATAAACTGTCAAAGGTGTTACACGAATCACATGTAGTATCTTTTTAACTCCCCTGAAATTTATTCTGTATTATTTTTTTAAAGGAAAGGGTTGTGGGGGGGGAAGCTATAAATCTACAATGAGATCATGAGAGGGGCTATCAGCTAATGGATTTCAACTAATTTATGGTTGGATGTAATGCATGGGGGGATCATAACAGACCATCGGGAAAAATACATTATTTTTAAATGATATTGGCAAGATCAGCTCATTATAGGAACAAAAATATATTCAGGTCCATTCACATGACATCCCCAAATACATTTCAGATGGAATAAATATCTCCATGTGAAAAAGAAAATTTCATAGCTAATGGGAGAAAATATAAGAGGAGATCTCTGTGGAATCAGAGTGGGAGAGGAATCTTTTGGCTTAATCTAGTCCAAAAACTTTTCTCATTTTACAACTTAAATGATGTTTATTTCTCCTTAATCAGGAGAGAAGCCAGAACTGAGGGTTGACTCCCAGTTCTTTTCTCCATCCAAGTAAGCATTCCTCATGTATGGATCAGTCTCAAATGAAACATATGTTATCTTTGAATCCTTCTGATCCTTGGAGATCTAGTTAAACATGGCCTGAAACATAATTTCACAATACGTGATTGTCCAGAGATCTCCTTAAAATTTCTGGAAACTACAGAAGATTAAAGTCTTTAGGGTTTCCTCTAACTAAGTATGTTCCTGTCTGTGTGGACTTGTCCTGTGTCAGAACAGTACCAAGCCCCTTCATTGGTTTATATACACATCCATAGACACACAGCACATATACACACTCACACTTACAACAAACATTTCTGGCAACTTCACTCAACATCTGGGAAATAATGGGTGGGGTGACTTTAAATTCCACACAACTTTCTACCACAGCTCCACTCCCTTCTTTGTCTCTCTATTAGATTGACAGGTACATTATTATTATTATTATTTTAAACCTCACTTAAAACATTTTAATCAACTTAAATACATTTGCTTTTTCTAAAAGTAATTCTGATGGTGACAGCTACTAAGATATTCCTGCCTCATGACAAATATGCATCTACCATAACTAATATTATACAGTGTGCAAAATATAATTAGTGACTCTGGAAATGACTCAGTCATTGTACTGAGAACTGAAAATACATTCCAAAGTTCCATGACAGTCCTGGCCTGACTATATCAAGAGGGACAAGTAAATATCCCTGCCCTACATGAGGAAGGACCTGATGATGGGAACATGACATCTACTCAAGAAAAGCTAAGATGATCTTCTCCCCTTCCTCTCTCTTCCTCTGATCATAGAAATGTGGCCCAGTGAGTAGTCACAGCAGAGCAATGCTTGCCTGCCTGCTTGTGAGCATTACAAGCGTCTATTCTAACATCACTTTCTCTATCACTTTGCCTCTCACTGAATTTGATTCTGCACCGAGCCATGAAGGACTGTGATGCCGGATTTCTTTACAGCCCTAGAAATGATACCTACCAGTCTCAGTACCAGACCTTTACCGACAGAACTGTCTACTGAGTAGTAGTAATTAAATCACTGGGACTGCATGGTGAACCTGAAGGTACTGATTTTAGCACAACTTGAAAGATCATTTTCCTCCCCATCTAAAGAAAAGCACCCAGGAGACTTCCCTTGTGGTTCTGTGGTTAGAATCTGCCTTGCAGTGCATGGGATGCAGTTCAGTCCCTGGAGGAGGAATTAAGATCTCACATGGCTCAGAGCAACTAAGCCCAAGCTTCAACTAGAGAGAGTCCACAATGAAAGATGCTGCATGACCCAACAAAGACCCATTCACTGCAACTAAGACCTGATGCAACCAAACTGATTAATTAACTAACAATAGCTTCTAAAGATAAAAATACCAAAAACAGCAAAAAAAGGAAGTAACGAAAAAGTAAAGCATTAAGAACAACAACAACCAAACAATAATAATAGTAAACAGATGCTGCCTTGAATGACAAAAAAAGAAACTACATAGATCTCTTTAGTACATTCATGATAAGAGTCTGTCACCATCCTGACTCCTTGTCTTACAGAAAGGTGAAGAGGGAGACGTGCATGTGGATGGTTGAGGGGACCTGGAGATAACTTCAGGGAAGTACAGGAAATGTGGGCTGCCATTATTTATGTCCTCTACCATCATCCAAACTGCATTCCATGAAGGTACAGACAACAAAAGACCATGTCAAAGAGACAGAAAAATTAAGGAAAAACACCGAGAAAGTCTAGTTTCCAGAAATGAGATCTAACATCTCATTTTAGAGACTCTTAAGTGAACATATTTATATTGAGATGTTCAATTTCATCAGCTGAAAAACCTCAACTCTTTCTAATTTACTTCATTGTAAAAATTAACTTTTCTCCTTGAAATACTGTTTTTTAGAAATCAGTGAGGATTTTGAGAAAAAGTAAACCATCCCAAGCCAAAGTTAGAAAGACATGCTTCTAACTTTCAATGCAAACTATAAGAATGATATGTTTGAACTGTGAGATTTCAGGGAGTTGATAATTAACATGAAATACTGTCTCCATATTGTTTCCAGAGCTTCCTTTGAAAGAAATTAAGAACATTTCCTAAAATATACCATGATTTAGCTATTATAATATTATTTTAAACTTATAAACCAAAAGAATAACTGGAAAACATCATTTTTAAAAAGATTTCTACTCTCAGAATATCAACTATAAAGGATTTCTATATGATCAACTGTAAGCTTCTCAGGTGGCCCAATGGTAAAGAATCCACCTGCTAATGCAGAATACACAAGAGATGAGGCAGCCCATCAATCTTGGACATCAGTGGACTTCTACAACCTTTGTAGAGAGAACCTGCGGTTTTCACCACTGCTCTACCCAACTGATCGCTGCCACTTGGAGTACCTGTGCACCTGACCCAACACCAAGATGGTTCTCTTCAACTAGAACCTCCCCAAGGACAAAAAGGAGAATAAAAGGACGTAGCAGTCTCCACCACCTAGAACCCCAAGAGCCCAAGCTGTCGCTGTTACCACAGATAATTGCAGCCTGACTTGGTCACTGAGGACCCCATAGTCTTAGCCAAAGTTTACTTCAGGTGACAAGAAAGCATGATACTATGCTCACATACCCTCCCCACAACTGGAGATTCTGCACCCTACCCAGCTGGTGCCTTTACAGCCACATGCAGGGTTAAAGTTTCCCCAAAGGTATCCAAAAGGCTGGAAGAGATACGTCTCTCTCAAATGTGTAATCAAAGCCTAGTCACTAGAAACATGAAAAACACAAGAACATGACACCACCAAAGAAACACAGAGACTTTTTTGGTAAACAACCCCAAAGAAATAAAGATCTATAAATTACATGAAAAAGAATTCAAAATAATGACTTAATGAAGCTCAGGGAAATTCAAGAGAGCACAGATAGATAACTCAAGGGACTCAAGTAAACAATAAATGAGCAAAACAGAAAGTTCATTAAAGAGATAGAAATAATAATAAAGGAATCAAGCATAAATTCTGGAGCAGACGAATATAATGAAAGAGATGAAAAATACCATGGAAGCTTCAACTTCACATTTGATTAAGCAGAAAGAAAAAAAAATTTAAACTTGAAAAGAGAGTGCTTCACACTATGAATAGGAAGAAAAAGAAATGAAAGTAAAAGAATGAAGAAAGCCTATGCCATTGATGGAGTGCCATTTAACAATCTAATAAACAAATTATAGGCATCCCAGAGGGAGAAGGGTGGAGCAGGAAGTTTATTTAAAGACATAATGGCTGAAAACTTTCCAAATCTGGAAAGAGGGATGAACATCCAAGCACATGAAGAATCAGTTCAGTTCAATTCAGTCGCTCAGTTGTGTCTGACTCTTTGCAACNTAGTCGGCAAGGTAATGTCTCTGCTTTTGAATATACTATCTAGGTTGGTCATAACTTTCCTTCCAAGGAATAAGCGTCTTAATTTCCTGGCTCCAGTCACCATCTGCAGTGAATAAAGGTCCCCAAATATATTCAACCTGAAGTCTCACAGAGACATTTTTATGTGGAATCTTTTAAAAATAATGATATTTTATTATCTATCAAAAAATCTATCTATATTTTATTATCTATTAAAAATAATGATATCATGGAGAAAACAAGTAAAATGGTAGAATGGTGATTGTCAGGGGTAAGGGTGGAAGGGATGGGAGATATAGGTCAAAGGGTACAAAGTTATGAGTAAATTCTTAGATGAGTAAGCTCTGTGGATACATTGTACAGCATAGTAACTCTAGTGAATAATGTGGTATTCTGTACTTGAAATTTACAGAATANTGGTGATTGTCAGGGGTAAGGGTGGAAGGGATGGGAGATATAGGTCAAAGGGTACAAAGTTATGAGTAAATTCTTAGATGAGTAAGCTCTGTGGATACATTGTACAGCATAGTAACTCTAGTGAATAATGTGGTATTCTGTACTTGAAATTTACAGAATATATCATGTGTTCTCAACACACACACAAAAATTCAGATAAATATATGAGCTGATGGATGTCTTAGTTAACTTGATTGTGTAAATCAAGTTAACATTGTGTTACAATGTTTATGTACATCAAATGATAAGGTTATGCAATTTAAGCATATAAAGTATTGATTATATGCAATAATGCTGTAAGACATAATAAATCTGTACATGAAACTAGTGAGTTATTGAATTTCAGTTTCCTTATTTATATTTAAACTCATACTTTATTTGTAGAAAAATATAACCAATCCACCTCTTATTTTTAAATCACTTTTGTTTAAGTTAATTACTATCATGATACCATTAGTATGGAACTTGGAGGATCAGTGCTCTACTATAGCATTAATTTTAGTAAAATGCTAGTGTCTGACTTTAGTTCATGGCAGAAAGGTGTAGAAAAACAATCAGTTGAGATAGTTAAGTTTACTTTTATAACATTTTGAAATTTAAGAGGAATAAAAATTGAGTCTATCAAATTTATATTATATATAATATATTCCTTCTAATTCTAATCTTTGAAATTTCTCACTCAATTTTACATCATCTTTAACAATAATAATTCCTATCACTCTTGATTAAAGAAGATGAGCTTCCTTTCTTTTTTAATTAAACTTTTACTTTAAGAGTTTCAATATTTTAACAATAAATAGTAGACCAAAGTTTCCAAACATTCATTTGGGTTACTCAACAGAGAAAATCCATAGTTAAGTTTTCTATATATGAAAGAAGTTTTGCATTATACTAGAGAAATATTTATTTTGAGGTATTTTAAATAAGCTACAGGGACATGAAAATTATGTGGGTTTTCATGACATCACAAGCTTTACAGCAGATTTGAGAGATTTTGATTTCATACTGTTATTTTACTTTTTGTTTTTTTTAAGACAAGAAGCTGGCCACAAAACATTCAAAAGGGCTAGAAGCCTATAATCAAGAAATTGCTTTAATGAACATTTCAAATTTAGTTAATTCACAAATTAGTTTTTCTTTTATAANTTTTTTTTTTTTTTTTTTTTTTTTTTTTTTTTTTTTTTTTTTTTTTTTTTTTAACTTTTTGTTTTTTTTAAGACAAGAAGCTGGCCACAAAACATTCAAAAGGGCTAGAAGCCTATAATCAAGAAATTGCTTTAATGAACATTTCAAATTTAGTTAATTCACAAATTAGTTTTTCTTTTATAAAATTACTTTGAAGTCCTGGGAGTAGGGGCCAGTCTTGGGCAAGGACTAGAAGGAAAGTAATGGAAAGAGAATTCAGACCAGGTAAAATCTCTAACTTTTTAAAAATAGAAATTGAAGGTAATCAGTTTCTGTGTGTGTGTGTGTGTTCTGCACCCAAAGGTCAATGTATATAGTGTGAGGTGGGTAAGAGTGGGGTCCCTATAATCCCAGGCAATTCTCTGGACTCCCCTTAAGTGTCCTATAATTCAACTCAATTCTGACACTGTTTACCGAAAGATATCATGACATTTCACAGAATGAGAGCTCAGATCCCAAGAGAGTGCTCTCTTCTCCACCCCCTCCCCTACTTCAGTCACTAGTCACCAACTGCAGGCCCAGAATTATTGCAGACACTTCTGACCAATGGGCTATAAACCAGAGAAGCCCATAATGTTATCCATGGGTTAGATTCTTTTGTTACAGCAGCTCACAGAACTCAGAAACATTTTATTGAGTAGATTATCAGTTGATTATAAAAAGATATAATTCAGGAACAGCCTGGTAGAAGAAATGCACAAGGCAAGGCATAGGGAAAGAGCCAGGAGGTTCTGTGCCTCTCAGAGCATCACACTTTCACCTTTACATGTTCACCAATCCAGAAGCTCTCAAAATNCTCCTCCCCTCACCTTCTCAGAACAGTTATTTGGGATGTTGTCTCCTGGGCTTTGAAATATTAAAAATTCAGCTATTAGGTTGTAAATATTTTTAAGTACAAATATGCAAATATATATATATATATATAATTGACAGTATGTTATATATTGTATATAATTATATATATATATGTTGTCTTTGTTGTTGTTCTTGTTAGTCACTAAGTCATATCTGACTGTTTGTGACCCCATGGACTGTAGCCCAACAGGCTCCTCTGCCCATGGGATTTCCAAGGCAAGAATACTAAAGTGGGTTTCCATTTCTTTCTCCAGGGGATCTTCCTGAGTCAGGGATCAAACCCATGTCTCCTGCATCTACTGCTTGGCAGGTGGATTCTTTACCACTGAGCCACCTGGGAAGACTGTGTGTGTGTGTGTGTGTGTGTGTGTGTGTCTGTCTGTCTGTGTGTGTGTGTGTGTGTATGTCTGTGTCTGTGTGTAGATATATATATATGTATATATATCCAGATGGACTCCAGAACTAAATTATGGGTTTCTAAAGAGACTGCTTAGCAGAAGAAAAATGGGAAATTCTGAGAATAAAGGAAATAAACTTTCCTGAAAAGTAATTACTTCTCCCAGTGACCACTCTGTATGCTTTGTTCCATAGCTGCAACTCAATTTCTTTTTTTCTGTGAGACTCTTGGAAAGGGTCTGATTTCTGATCACTGATTTCTATTTTAGTGGGTGGGGAGATCTTAGAAGGCCAAGCACAAAGACAAGGAAGTATGTTCAATGGTGAAGCCAAATGAAGAATACTGGAGGCTCTAGTTCTGTCCCCCTCTGAGATGTTTGGAAGAGATTGGCTCTGATCTAATACCTTTTGGCACTGCTCTGTCTACAGACATGCAAACCTGAAACCCAGCCAATCATAACAGTCCCTGCCCACTCGAGTAATCACAGGCATTTCAGAGTTTAGTCTTACACTTTGGCCATGAGTTTATAATGAAAATATGCTACTCGGTGTTTGCAGAATGAGGAAAGCTAACTGGCCAGGTGGATTTTTCCAAGCTGTCAATTATTTCTAGAATTTAGAAGTATTTTCTTTTTTTTTTTTCTCTCTCTCTCTTTTTAACATTGACACTTTGCTCGCATATAGTTCAGTTTACACTCCCTCTTTTTTATCATCTGATGTTTCTACAAGTAGAAATTTACTTGTATGAAAACCTTGTAGTTGCCTGTCAAAATTAAAAATCCAGTTAAGTGCGATTTTCTCTTGAAGAATCTCATGAATGCTGCTTTCTTAGGACAGCCTTATATTGCAAAGGGTCTACTTTCAGGCGTCACTGTTGCCAATCAGAATCAATGACAGACCTATCATAACACCTTCCAGCAGTTTACTGCTTTCTTCCTGTATCATTCCTATATCATTTATTCAGCTCATGTATACGGAAATTGTAGAAAGCAAGAAAGTGAAGTCAAACAGTCGTGTCTAACTCTTTGTGACCCCATGGACTGTTGCCTGCTAGTCTCCTCTGTCGATGTGATTTTCCAAGCAAGAATACTGGAGTGGGTTTCCATTTCCTTCCCCAGGGGATCTCCCCAACCCAGGGATCAAACTCAGGTCTCCAGCAATGAGGCAGACTCCTTGCCATCTGAGCCACCAGGGAAGTCCAAGTAGAAAGCAAGGGGCAGATCAACCATGATGGTGTCCTGGGTCTCAAAGATTGTGTCCTGGATTCTTCCTGGGCCTTCTAGAAAGGCAAATTAGGGGGAAAAGATAGGTCAGTTCAGTTCATTCACTCAATCATGTCCAATTCTTTGCGACCCATGAAATGTAGCATGCCAGGCCTCCCTGTCCATCACAANTTGTGTCCTGGATTCTTCCTGGGCCTTCTAGAAAGGCAAATTAGGGGGAAAAGATAGGTCAGTTCAGTTCATTCACTCAATCATGTCCAATTCTTTGCGACCCATGAAATGTAGCATGCCAGGCCTCCCTGTCCATCACAAACTCCTGGAGCCTACCCAAACTCATGTCCATTGAGTCAGTGATGCCATCCAACCATCTCATCCTCTGTCGTCCCCTTCTCATGCCCTCAATCTTTCCCAGCATCAATGTCTTTTTCAAATAAGTCAGCTCTTCACATCAGATGGCCAAAATATTGGAGTTTCCACTTCAACAACAGTCCTTCCAATAAACACCAAGGACTGATCTCCTTTAAGATGGACTTACTGGATCTCCTTCCAGTCCAAGTGACTCTCAAGAGTCTTCTCCAACACCACAGTTCAAAACCATCAATTCTTTGGTGCTCAGCTTTCTTTATAATCCAACTCTCACACTCATACATGACTACTGGAAAAACCATAGC
Organism: Neotragus pygmaeus; assembly: GCA_006410875.1. Taxonomy (NCBI): domain Eukaryota; kingdom Metazoa; phylum Chordata; class Mammalia; order Artiodactyla; family Bovidae; genus Neotragus; species Neotragus pygmaeus. The sequence goes on from SJYV01000803.1 coordinate 250,296, forward strand.
CTAGACTAGACGGACCTTTGCTGGTAAAGTAATGTCTCTGCTTTTTTAATATGCTGTCTAGGTTGGTCATAACTTTCTTTTCAAGGAGTAAGCATTTTTTAATTTCATGGCTGCAATCACCATCCGCAGTGATTTTGGAGCCCAGAGAAATAAAGTCAGCCACTATTTCCATTGTTTCCCCATCTATTTGCCATGAAGTGATGGGACCAGATGTCATGATCTTAGTTTTCTCAATGTCTTTAAGACAACTTTTTCAATACACATACATAATATGCAATACATTTCTGTAGATATGGTGGGATGAATGCTGTTTTTTTCCTGACTATGGCCATATGAATAGAGTTATCTTTCCACACATTTATATTCTGTTCTCCCTAATCTAGCGCTTTCTCAATCCACACCCAGGCAGGTTTACCCGTTCCTTGCTGATACATATTAACTTGGTCTGCAGTTATATGCTGAACAGTCCCTTTCTTCCCTTAGCAGAAACATGATTTTCATGGTCATGCCAAGTTAGGACTTCCCAGGTAGGGCTAGTGGTAAAGAACCTGCCTGCCAATGTAGGAGACATAAGAGATGAGGGCTCGATCCCAGGATCAGGAAGATCTCCTGGAGTAGGAAATGCAACCCACACCAGTATTTATGCCTGGAAAATTCCACGGACAGGAGGAGCCTGGTGGGCTACAGTCCCCGGGGTTGCAAGAGTCGGACCTGATTGAGCATATGCACACATAAATAAAACAGCTTAAACCTTAATCTGTATGATTGCTTTAGAAGCAATGAGAAGGAGTCAATAATGTCATCTTGAGACGCCTCTATTTAGGGAGAATCCCTTGCATAGTTTTAGTCAATGGAGGGCTGTCAAGATGGGAGGAGGGGTTACACCCCTTGCTGGCTCATAGGGTTCAAGTGCATTCTCCCAAATGTGTTCACCCAGGCTCAGTATTCCAGTACTCTGCTATCAGGGCCCAGAATTCAATATAAAAGTGCCTTCCAGGGAATATGAAGTTAGCCTCCTAAATAACTGTAATAACTCCTAGCAACTCTCCTAAAGAGTTAACTCTTACTATTATCAGCTAAAACTTGGCACTTGCCAAGAGCATTGCCAATGACTGAACATCAAGGGCATTTGCCATCTGTCTCTGTGGAGATTGAACCCTCTGCTACTGTAGCTGTGGACCTTCAAAACCCTCTGGGGGAGTTCCGGGTAGAGCGAGGCACTCTGTGAAGGGAATCTTGTGGGACAGGTCTTTAGATAGATAGTTGGATGTTTTTAGGAACAGTCTTTACAATCTCAATCCTTGCATCTTCTCATATCTAGCAAAGCACTGAATCCCTTCATGATGACATCAGATCCTCCATCTTCTCCAAAACCTTACATATTGACTTCCCCCCACTGTCTCTTTGGAGAAATCTCTCAGAGCTATCTAAGTTGCTGCCTCCCAGGCTGCAGTCCTCATTTTGCCCCAGTGAGTGAAAGTGAAGTCGCTCAGTCGTGTCCAACTCTTTGCGACCCCATGGACTGTAGCCCACCAGGCTCCTCTGTCCATGGGATTCTCCAGGCAAGAATATTGGAGTGGGTTGCCATTTCCTTCTCCAGGGGAATCTTCCCAACCCAGGGATTGAACCCAGGTCTCCCGCATTGCAGGCAGACGCTTTATCTTCTGAGCCACCATTTTGCCCCAAATGAAGCTTAATTTGGACTCTCCAGTTGTGAATCTTTTTTTAGTTGACACTGAAATCACAAGCCTGGTTTTCCATGCACTCTGCTCTTCAGCTAAAGATGTAAGTCTTTTTAAATGCTCCAAAGGATAGGTTCTGGCTTTCATTCTGTGACTTCTTTTGATAACCTATTTTCTCCCTTCAGAGCATATATGGCCAGTAAAACAGTTCAGTTCAGTTCAGTTCAGTTCAGTCGCTCAGTCATGTCTGACTTTGCGACCCCATGAATCGCAGCACGCCGAGCCTCCCTGTCCATCACCATCTCCTGGAGTTCACTCAGACTCACTTTCATTGGGTCCGTGATGCCATCCAGCCACCTCATCCTCTGTTGTCCCCTTCTCCTCCTGCCCCCAATCCCTCCCAACATCAGAGTCTTTTCCAATGAGTCAACTCTTCTCATGAGGTGGCCAAAGTACTGGAGTTTCAGCTTTAGCATCATTCCTTCCAAAGAAATC
>SJYV01000803.1:254958-280538 GCA_006410875.1 Neotragus pygmaeus
AATGCCATGATCTTTGTTTTCTGAATGTTGAGCTTTAAGCCAACTTTTTCACTCTCCTCTTTCACTTTCATCAAGAGGCTTTTTAGTTCCTCTTCACTTTCTGCCATAAGGGTGGTGTCATCTGCATATCCCAATTTACTAATCCTTATAATTAATATTTATTTCATGAATTTCCTGTGAAGAGCTACAAAACCAATCATTAGCTCTTCAGTTGTACTTCAATTCTCCACAGGTGGTGAAAAATGGGATTCCAATAAGTTCAACTGACTTCTTTGGATTTTGGAAATAATGCATAATAATGCATAACACTTGAGAATATCATTTTACCCATTTATTTTAAGGACTCGGAGGGATCACAGTCCTGAGTGTGCCCCAGAGAAAAATGATTCTGTAGTAGTTTTAGGCTGTGACCCTTCTACTTAACTCAAATGATTTAGCCAGTTTCATGAGGCATGGGAGTTTTTTGATAGTTAGGACAAGATGTCTCATCTCTGGCAAGCCACAGAGAAAATGACCTTGCTCTAGGGATTAGAGCAAGACCATACCATCTTTAGCAAAGAACAAGTAACCATTTGAAAAACAGCTTCTTATGTCCTACCAGACCCAACTAGATACTGAGCAAGAGAACAGGTGATATCAAATGGTGGTGTGATACGAGACATCCATCAACAGCTGGTTATTGTCTGAGTCACCAAATCAAGTTAGATTGAGCATGTTAGTATCTATCAAATGATAGAAATAATGAATTTGGTATTGAGCCCAACCAATTCTGAAGGGCTTGGACAAATTATTCAAAATAGATGACCAAGATCTCAAGTCACCCATGTCTCTTTCCCTGACTCTTGCCCTTTTGGTCAAATCTATGACTTTGTGAAGAATTCCCTACAACTAGATGGTAGAGTAGAAAATTTGGTTCTTGTTTATGGATGGATCAGTTTAACATGTTGCTGTGAGTCAAAATGGACTGTTGTTATAGTAAATACAACTGTATTTAGAAACGACCATAAAAGACACTGATGAGAGGGGAAAATGTTAATGGTCAGAAGTTTGAGTAGTTTTCATGGTCATAAAGCTTGTGTTGAAAGAGAAGTGGCCAAAGTTAATGGAATCCTGAGCAGTGTCTAATGGCTTGGCAGCAAAATCAGGAAGGCACTCAATAAACCTGTACACAGGATGAGTCATCCAGCAGAAGTAAGGAAACCTTTGTCATCTACCACTGCAATGTTTGCACAATGGGCCCATCCATAAGGAGCTGTGATAGAAGGGGTATACCTGGGCCCAGGAATAGAATCCTTTTCACCAAATTGGTTAAGCTTCACTGCTGCTAAATGTTCAGCCTGTTAAGAGAAGACTGAAACAAACCTCTGAGACCAAGCATCCCTCTTTTATAAGCGTTGACATGAGACACAAAAAATTTGTGTACTTCAACACTGAACTTAGGAGAGCTATTTTTCCTTTCAGGGATTGGTATATTTTCTATACGTGGGCTTGACCATCAGGCTCACAGTGCCTGCACAAAAAAGCAAACATGAATTCTGAGTAACAGCAAATATTGCCTTGAACCAAGGGATCAAATTTACAGGAAAGACCTGTGACCCTGAGCACACAGCCACAAGACTGAAAATTTGTAGCTTATACTTCATCACCATCTAGTTGTTTACCTGATAGAGCATTGAAATGGATTTAAAAGGCACAGCTAAATTTTGATTACATATGGCATTCTATAGGGTTGGGACATTTTTATTCAAGACAAAGTGTGTACTTTGAGTCCACAGCCGTGGCACAGTGCAATAACCCAGATAGAGCACATAGGCTTGGAAATCAAGAGGTGAAAAGAATTTTTGCTCCTCACACCATCATTCTCAGGGACCCACTGAAAAAAATTACTTTTCTTTTCTCAGTGGCCTTATATTCTGCTGAACTAGGAGTACAGATCCCAGGTGGAAGATGGGAGAAACTTTTGGGACTCTTTTACCAAGAGAAATAGTAAAGATTCAGCTTAAAGTAATAAGGTTTAAACTTCCAAATTGCTAATTCTAGTTGAGCATTTTGGGCTCTTCATAGGGGGAGGAGTTATTGTACTGGCAGTTATCATCAACACAATTATTGTGAGAAACTTAGACTGCTGTTAAAAAAAAAATAGAGGTATAAATATCAGAGGATTCACCAGGGCATGTGTAGATACACTTTAATGCATTGACAACACCTCTTGGCCAAAGTGGAAAGCCCAGTTCTACAAGAAATCAATAACCAGGAATTCACTCAAGGATGAAGATCTCCCCATGGAAAGATTTCACCACATCACTGTCTCTGAAGCCTGTGTTCAATGAACCTAAAGCATGTGTCTTAGTCAGTTCAAGCCTCTATAACAAAATACCAATTCCTGGGTGCCTTAAACAACAGACATTCATTTCTCATAGCTGTGGAAACTGGGGAGTCTAAGATCAAGGTGTCAGAAGACTTGGTTTTTGGTGACAGTCCCTTTCCTGTCTTCCAGATGGCCATCTTTTCACTTTTCACTCACGTGGCAGAGAGTAATGTCCCTGTTACTTCCTTTTCTTATAAGGGCATTAATCCCATGATGAGGCTCTACTCTCATGACTTCATCTAAACCTAATTACCTGTCAAAGGCCACACCTCCTAATATCACCAACTTGGGGATTAGAACTTTAATATATGAACTGAGGGTGATGGGGATGACACAAACTTTCATTGCATAATAGTGCGACAGCCATCCATTTGTAGCTTTTACCCACACATTCAGCTGGCTCAGAGGCAGGTATTTTCCTTCTCTGTTGGGTCATTGTAAAGTCCCTCCCTATAACTCAAAGAAAAGATGTAAAAAAAGGAAAGACAAAAGTACAACATAGGTACATAGCATGGAAATCATGTCCTCTGTACTTGTCTGACCTTACCTAGATTCCCTGGCCGGTGCTATAGGCAAGCAAATTGGACAAACAGAAGTGCTGTCAGAGGATAACAAAATCTAGAATGGATAGTAAGAAGAGAAAAATCATGATGTTGGGGTCAACTGCAGTAGTGGGAAATAGAGTTTATTTTATTCAATCTTTCTTTGGCAAGGTTTTCATTGTGACTGGCTACTACTAAAAAACTCTCACAATCCTATATGTCAGAACTCAAGGAAGGCTATCAAAATTTAGGTGTTGGCCAACTTGGTCATTTATTTGGAGGTTCTGGTGGAAGAATGTCTTCAGAACTTCTGAGCTTATCTAGGTTTTTGTGGCAGCATCTAGTTCCTTGCTTCCCCTGTGGCTCATATGGTAAAGAATTTGCCTCCAATTCAGGAGATGCAGGTTTTATCCCTGGGTTGAAAAGATTCCCTGGAGAATGGAATGGCAACCCACTCCAGTTTTATTGACTGGAGCTTGGTAGGCTACAGTCCATGGAGTTGCAAAGAGTCAGATATAACTGAGTAATTAACATTTTTCTGGTTCCTTGCAAGTGTAGGACTAACATCCTCATTTTCTTGATAGACAATTTAGGCATGCTCCACCTTGCTTTCATAATTTTCCTCAAATGTATTCCAGACTCTTCCCATCTGACTCCAAAGCCCCCCTCACTTTTTTAGTTATTTGTTATGACAGCAACCACTGCCAGCTACCAAAATTGTCCATACAAGTCAGAATGTAAGCAAAGATATAGAACCTATAGAGGATATATATGTACATGCAAGAAATAGGTGATGATAGATAGATATGCAGAGAGATGGTGTGGGAACTGACTAGCAAAATCTGAAATCCATAGATTAGGTGGTTAGGAAGCTTTGTAACCATGGTACAGGCTGAAATTTTCATCCATGAGAAGGAAGATAGCAAGCAGCGTGGAACTCCATGGGAAGAAGTCTAAGTTGTTGCCTACAAGAATTTCTTCTGTGTGTCTTGGAGAAATTTCAGCCATCTTTTTTAAGGTTTTACAGCTGATTGACTCAGCCCCATTCAGATTATCCAGGATAATTCTGTTTACTTATAGACACTTTATCAGAAGCTTTAATTACATGGTCAAATTACCTTCATTGCAATACCTAGATTTGTGTTTAATGGAAAAACTGGGAACTGGAGCCCAGTCAAGTTGACTCATCACAAAAGCCTTCACAATATTAGTTCTTTCTGTGTAAGCTCTTGGTACTCACCCTTCCCACATGGGCAGTAAGTAAGAGTTAGTGATTCTTGTACAAAATTTTAGCTAGTGACCAATCTCTTGTTCTTCCTTCTCTATGTAAACTAATGTTAAAGAAAACTCATCAGCAATAAATTGCTTCAGGAATTGTATGTAATTGGTTTAAGTTGCTAGGACATCTTAGACCTCTCCAAATGAACTAGCAGCATTTGAGTCTTACTTGCCAAACTAACACATATCAGCAAAAACAGCATAAATGAAGGATGCAGGCAGAGCTGGAGTTGAGAACTGTTCAGGTCACAGTTAGGTTAAATCAGGGGTGAGGCCAAGGGAAGGGACCAAAAGAGTGTAAGTGGATCTTTTAAAAACAGATTCCTATGCCTGAAATCACCCAAAACAAGCTGCTGACAACAGTGACTTATGGTAATTTTCAAGCATAGTATTTTAGAAGGAAAAAAGAAAGAGAGAGACAGAGAGAGAAGGGGCTAGGGAGAAAGAAGGAAGAAAGAAAAAAAGAGAATTAAAGAAAAAGATAAAAGAACATAGCCTGTAATTCAAACACACAGAAATTCTGGACAAGCATATGTTATTGAAAAAATGTTTATGTATTTCTTTCACCAAAAGCTCACATGCTTTCCAGGTAGTCAGGGCAACTTCCTGCTTTATCATAAAACCTAATACTCCCTTTAATTTTCCCATATCCCCCAAGTAATGCATTAGGCCAAAGTTCTCATGAATTATTAAATCCCCCAGCACATTTAAACTAATCCTTTTTTATAATTTAAAAGGGTTTCAAAAGCCACTTGTTCATGAATTTACCAAACCAAAATATGAGGCTTTATTATTCAAAATGTACTTTGTGCTAAGGACTCAGTTAAGTGCTAGAGACATAAAATCAAATAAGACATGACTTCAAGAAACACGCATTCGCAAAACACATACACAGATGATGACAACACAGTGCAATAGATGTTGTTACAGAGCCAAGGCTGACCAGGATTATGTTAGGAGAAACAACAAAGCTCATGGAATGTGAATGAGAGCAAGTAAACCACAAGCAAGAAACTGAGTCCTGTGATGTGTGACAGGAAGTTGTAAAATGCATGGCTAAAGAAATAGAGACAAGGTCATATGAAACGTAAAAGAATTTGTGCTCATAGGCAATGGGGAAGCATTAAAAAGCTTAACTGTAAGAACTGTATTTTTCACTTTGCATGGAACAGGGAATGTATTTGGGAGCGGAGAACAGAGGCCATTGCAGCTGTTCAAGTGAGAATAAATAATACCTGAATTTGTACTGCAAAGAGATCAAACCTGACAATCCTAAAGGAAATCAGTCCCGACTATTCATTGGANACTTTGCATGGAACAGGGAATGTATTTGGGAGCGGAGAACAGAGGCCATTGCAGCTGTTCAAGTGAGAATAAATAATACCTGAATTTGTACTGCAAAGAGATCAAACCTGACAATCCTAAAGGAAATCAGTCCCGACTATTCATTGGAAGGACTGATGCTGAAGGTGAAGCTCCAATACTTTGGCCACCTGATGTGAAGAGCTGACTCACTGGAAAAGACCCTGATGCTGGGAAACACTGAGGGCAGGAGGAGAAGGGGACGACAGAGAATTAGATAGTTGGATGGCATCACTGAACTGAAGGACATTAGTTTGAGCAAGCTCTGGGAGTTGGTGATGGACAGGGAGGTCTGGCATGCTGCAGTCCACGAGGTTACAGAGTCGGACACCACTGAGCGACTGAACTGAACTGGAGTGTCAGATTCTTTTCGACACCATGGACTGTAGCCTGCCAGACTCCTCTGTCCATGAAATTCTCCAGACAAGAATACTGGGGTGGGTTGCCATTTCCATCTCCGGGGGATCTTCCCGACCCAGGGATTGAGCCCGGTCTCCTGAATTACAGGCAAATTCTTTACCATCAGGGCTAACATATTTTGTACACATAAACACACACACATATTTCGAACTTAGATCCAAAATGTAAAGAAAGGATAAAAAGAAATAAAATGAACATAAAGGATGTAGTTACTTTTCATGTGATATTTCCTCATATTCATTTAATGGGGGGAAATTGTTTTTTCTTAAAGGAGAAATTACTTGATTTGACACTTATTTTTTTCTTTTTAAATTAAATGGAAACAAAACCAAAATAATAACCACAAAACAAACAGCAAATATTCCTGGATGCAGCTTAAAGGATCATAGACTATTGATCTGTGTTTCCTCAATTGGAAAAGTACAAGGGGTAGGTTACCCCAAGGAAAAATGAATGACTTCCCTCTAGGGCATTCTGTCCCTGCCCAAGAGTCTATATTTAAATAAATATTCTGTTAAGTAAAGGTCAGAAGTCTGTGGTTGTGGCTGCAACGTTGGGAATCACTGGCCCTAACAAGTGAATGTGTGAAAGAATGTCATGTGAAAAGAAACTAAAGACACAAAACATTTCTCAACACTTTTTCTTCTGTCCCTTTGGTTGAATCCAAATATTTTACCGTCTTCTACCAGCTTAGGATTCAAACATGCACGGTGAGCATCTGAAGAGCAAAATCTCAAGAGGCCAAGAAAAGCATGAGCTAATCCTGTAGGTTTCCCCAGTCATTTGCAAAATAGCCTTTCACAGTAAGAAGCATCCAGGAAGGTGAAAGACTGAGCTGGTGTTTTCAGCAACAGGCTCAGAATGAAGACATATGATCTTTTTTTCTTAAGACTGATGTTTATTCGTTGATGATTATTTTTTTCTGGCCCAAAAAATAAGCTTAATTAAGCTTTTTTTTTCTAATACGATCAAGTCACTGAGATTTTTGTAGGGCAGAGAAGTTATTGGGGTGGAGTTATGTAGGAAAATTCCAAAAGTCTGGTCCTTGATTGGTCTTTTCATCCACTTCTCTAGCCAGTACTTCACTCTACCTATAAGGTATGATTCGAACCTCTTCACACTGTTCCACTTCTCAAAGCTTTGTACATTCTGTCTGCTTCAGTGAGATATCCCTGATTTTCTCCAATATGAATAATTAGTCCTTTTATTAATCTAGACCTGCTCAGTTCAATATGGCAGCCACTAATGACACACTGCTAAAAAAGCCCTTGAATTTTGTCTGGCCCAAATTAAGATGAACTGCATAAATGTAAGGAGAAGGCAATGGCACCCCACTCTAGTACTCTTGCCTGGAAAATCCCATGGACAAAGAAGCCTGGTAGGCTGCAGTCCATGAGGTCGTTAAGAGTTGGACATGACTGAGGGACTTCACTTTCACTTTTCACTTTCACGCATTGGAGAAGGAAATGGCAACCCACTCCAGTGTTTTTGCTTGGAGAATCCCAGGGACAGAGGAGCCTGGTAGCAGGCCATCTATGGGGTCGCAGAGAGTCAGACATGACTGAAGCTACTTAGCAGCAGCAGCAGCAGCATAGTGTAAGACACATGCCAGGTTTCAAAGATTTAATAGAGAAAAAGAAGTTAAAATATCTTATTAATCTTTGGGAGTATTGATTATATATAGAAATGAAAATACTTTGCATGTGTTAGGTTGCATGATATATCATTAAAATCAGTTTCAGCTGTTCATTCTTACCTTTTCACATGGCTAATAGAAGATTTAACTTACATATGTAGATCAACATTCTATTGAGTATTACTACTCTAGAGCTTGTCTATCTTGATCATTAAACTTCTACACAACATCTACGCAAAATCTAATACTTTGGTATATCTACTTTAATAGATTGATTTTCATTAATGGGAAGGGTCATATTCTATTTATCTCTTGTCTTGTTGCCTATGACAACACCTAGAACGTACTAGATATATAATTTTTAAAATCTATAGGACAAGTGGAAATGGAAATGAAAGCATCAGAAAATATTTTACAAAAAATTGTATTGCTCAAATTACTTAAAACGTTATTACTGAGTAAAATGGTGTGGGATTACATTTTTCTTTCTGGTTCTTGGTGGGTATCTGCTTGTTCATTATTCAAAAGTTGTGAAATTCTACTAAATTCTAATTCACTAAAGTAGTGAATTGGTGATATGCTTGCTTAATGTCAAGAAGAAATATCGATTTTTATTGGCAATCTGAGACATCTTAGCTACCCTCTTAACCAAAAAATACTGCATATTTTCTAACTTTTCTCTTTACCCAATAAGAGAGTATTAAATAAAAGTAAAACAATTTCGTCATTGCCATCATTGGGTTTGGCATACCAGTTTCACTCTAGGTTAAATTTAGGTGCTTACATAGCTGTTTAAATTCTTTCAAAACACTCAACTATCATTGAGTAAATAATTACTCAAGATACTAAGTAGTATTCCAATAAACTAAAAGAACACTTCTGTTTTTTTTTTTAAAAACATTTATTCAAAGAAAATCTACATAAACCAAGTGCTTGGTTACTTTTAATTTTTTATTCATCAGCATCAAGTACTTCAGATGTAAAAACTGCTTATTTTTAAGGGAGCAAAATTGACAAGGATTTTGGTGGTCCAGACATCTCAATGATCCTAAAACCTCGAATAAATCTAATACACAGTAATTGAATCTGGTTTAGAATGATGTTTATTTTGATATGACTTCACTGGCAGTTACTTGCTCTGTGGAGAAATTTAGCTTAAAGGAAATGATGGCTTTTTGGAAGATGCTATTTACATGGTTTGGTAAGGAACCAGATCATGATATACTTCCATATTTAAATATAATCAGTTGAAAACTTTTGAATTGCTCCTTTTTGTTTTGCTTTCTACTCCATTCCTGTTTGGGGTTTGACGTCTTCCTTCTCTTGTTATTTTTCCCCTTACTACTTGTTCCTTTTAAAAGACCTTGTTAACACTCATTAATGAGTGTGGTCCAAAAGTCCAAAGCAAACACACAGCAGAAGAAAGGGGATGAAAGAACTGACGTTTCACTCTCCTGGCAGGTGTCAGTGGATCTCAGCAGCAGCTGGGGCCCCAGCCAGTTTTTGTAGGAATTGCTACAAGGCCACCACCCTTCAGTCTCTATGCAAGCATAACCAGAAATGCAAGAACTGGCCAAACATTTAAAAGCTGGCTTTTCTTAGACTTGGTTTTTCACAGTGTCAAGAAAAAAAGCATATTTGTCTTCTCTGTAAAGATAAATTGTCTCCCTCTGCACTGAATATTGCGCCTCCCTTCAAAAGGTGACCACCCTCAAACCATTTTCCAAAAACATGTAGGTTCTCAACTTTTGCAAAAAACTGCAACCTGAGAGTCATTAACAAAGACATTGATTTTTCTAGATGGCCATCAGATTGACTAGAAAGAAGCCTTCGAGTGTATTTTTTCATTTGATTTTGCTAATCTCATGAGAAAGTTTTGACTTTTAATCTCTTATGCATGAGAATGACACTTTATTTCCTTTACTGTTTGCTCACTTGGCATAATAGCCTTAGCATAGTGGCCTTAATGTTACTCATATACCACAGATGTTTATTTAGCAAATTAATTCCTTTTTCAACACATATTTATTGAGCTTATGCTACAGTACATATCAGAACCATTGTAGGTGCTGGAAACACATTGATGAACAAACAGAAAATAATCCTGCCTCTCATGAAGCGTAAGGGAAACAAACAATAAATAGGCTAAATAAATATAATGTATAATATGGTAGATAACATTAAGTGCTAAATGAACAGTAGAAAAAGGGAAGTTTAACATCTCTAGATTACAATTTTAGGTAATATATTAGGGAAAATCCATACAAGAAGATACCACTTTAAAAATGTTCTAAAGAACAAGTATTACAAAACCTTTTGTCATAGTTACAAAAGGAATATGTGTTCCCTGAAGGGGGAAAAAGACAATTCAGCATCTGAGAGAAAATTGAAATAATCATCAGCAATTCTGTCATTCACAATTAATCTTTATTTAAAAGATGATATAAATTGATCCTAATAGTTCTTTAGGGGTGGCTGGGTTTAATATGTGTGTATGTGTGTGTGTGTGTGATAAAGAGAGACCAAGTTATTTAGAGAACTGAAATACAACTCAGTTTCAACAACGTGAATCCCATTTTTATGTAAATAGTCTTCAAAAACAATTTTTAAAACTTTTCATCTTATGTTGTCAAAATGAGACTGAGAATATAATTGTGCATATATTCTTGCAAATAATTCTTTTTTGAATAAAACTATCATGTAAATAATGATATATGTAAATAATGCATGAATCCAGACACATTAAAAACTTGTTTAACTTTAGAATTGTCTTCATTAAGTATGCAATTTTTACTGCCATGGTCAGTGTTTCAGAGTGAGTGTGGACCTGGATATTGGCCAGTTTGGATACTTTAGGTATGAGGAAAAAAATGCCCTGATTCAGTGGGCTTAAACAACAATGAGTTTATGATACATGAATGAAGCATGCTATCAAGGGTTTTCAGAGTTGGCTAATTTAGGAGCTCACTGTTGTCTTCTCCCACTCTCCTACCATCATAGTGATGATTTTGTCCATGGACTTGAACAGGTACTGGCCGCTAGGCAGTAGTCTATCAGCTCCAGATGCATACGCTGAAGATGCATACGTGCTTGTATCCTGTGATGCTGGGGCTGGGATCTGCAAAGCCCACTTCCCGGTGCATGGAGGCTCCCTGTTAGGCTCTGCCAGTGGGGAGCATAAGAGGGAGAGTAAGCAGAGGCAGAGAAGCGGACGGCTCCTCTCAGTTTCCTGTCTTGTCAGGTAAGTGAAAGCGAAAGTCGCTCAGTCCTGTCCAACTCTTTGTGACCTCCATGGACTATACAGTTCATGGAATTCTCTAGACCAGAATACTGGTGTGAGTAACTGTTCCCTTCTCCAGGGAGTCTTCCCAATCGAGGGATCAAACCCAGGTCTCCAGCGTTGCAGGTAGATTCTTTACCAGCTGAGCCACAAAGCAAGCCCATCCACACCATAACTCTTCCCACAAGCAACAGCCCTTTCTCCTAGTACCCCCAGATGACTGCATTTTGGATGTGCTCCTACAGTCCCTCAGCCAGTCTCCTTTCACCCTCTGAGGCAGAGAGCCCATCAGCTGGCTTTCCCTCCTGGAGGCAAAATAATATTTGTTGGACCTTTCCCTCTGTTCCTTCAACTATAAGAGTAGCAGATATTTCCCAACAGTTACCACACTCATGATACCTTCATGTTGTTTCTTTAGACTTTTTTTTTTTGCCTTTTCAGTTCCCAAATTCATGATTAATTATTATTCTTACACTAAGTCATCTATATTGAAATGATCATTGTGATTTCCAGTTCCTTACTGGATCCTGCTACTGCTAAGTTGCTTCAGTCGTGTCCAACTCTGTGCGACCCCATAGACGGCTGCCCCATCCCTGGGATTCTCCAGGCAAGAACACTGGAATGGGTTGCCATTTCCTTCTCCAATGCATAAAAGTGAAGACGGTCAGTCGTGTCCAACTCTTAGCGACCCATGGACCGCAGCCTACCAGGCTCCTCTGTCCATGGGATTTTCCAGGCAAGAGTACTGGAGTGGGTGCCATTGCCTTCTCCTAATACTATCCTCATGGTGACAAGATGGCTGCCTCAAATCCAGTTTCACCTTTTTACACAACAATACCCTATGACCAGGAAGGAATTCTCTTTCTCAGTTCTTTTGAAAAAAGAAGAAATCTTTTCCAGAGGCCACCATGCACAAATCTTCTAATGTGTCATTGGCAAGAATTATGTCACAAGGACCTGTCTAAATCAATTCCAGTCAAAGGATATAGAATCACTATCTAAATAAACTAATTAAAAAGTTTAGCAAAGGTTGGAGAAGCCAGATTTTCCTGAAATATATGTAACAGATTAGATTCTTGATAAAACCAAGGATTTATTTTATTTATTTTATTTTTTTCTTTAATGAATGTTTAAAGAGTAGTATTAGTGCTATATATGAGCTTTATTAAACATCAAATGACAAGGGTGGAAGGATACTTTCCAGCTTACCATAACACGAGTCCAGTGAATTTATAATAAAGCCGAAACAAACAAACAAAAAAAAACCAAGAAGCCAGAATCACTGTTGAAATGAACTACAATTCCATGGTCAAAAAAGGGACAGTAGAAATGTATGAAAACATAAGAAGTCAAATATAAATGACAGTAACCAACTTTCATGAAACATCTGTGAGAAACAGATTTTATTACCTCTACTATATAAATGGGGAAATGGAGTTGCAGACAGTTTGGGTGACTTGCTCAGGTGACATAGCTACAAGTGACAACTTCGCGTTGGAATGCAGTTGTCTCCACAGCCCATCCTCTTAGCAGTAAACCACAATCCTCTCCAAGTCCTTTATCTGAGCTCTTTCCTCCCAGCTGTAGCCCAGGTCCAGCCCATCCCCTTGGTTGTAATTGGAAAGTGATAGCTCTGAAACAAAGGGAAAGGCTGGTAGTATCAGGATCAATCTCCAGTGAACACAAAATATTTTGTGAAATGGTTAAACATTACCACTTTTTTTTTTGTCCTTGAGAATACTCTTTGGTGAGAGCCAGGGGGAGGAATTGGACAGTTCTGCTGTTAACATCAGTTCAATTCAGTTCAGTCCCTCAGTCGCGTCTGACTCTTTCAGACCCCATGGCCTGCAGCATGCCAGGTTTCCCTGTCCATCACCAACTACCAGAGCTTGCTCAAACTCATGTCCATTGAGTTGATGATGCCAACCATCTCATCCTCTATCGTCCCCTTCTTCTGCCTTCAACCATTCCCAGCTTGAGGGTCTTTTCCAGTGAGTCAGTTCTTCACATCAGGTGACAAAAGTATTGGAGTTTCAGCTTCAGCATCAGTCCTGAATATTCAGTAGTGATTTCCTTTAGAATTGACTGGTTGGATCTCCTTGCAGTCCAAGGGACTCTCAAGAGCCTTCTCCAATACCACAGTTCAAAAGCATCAATTCTTCAGTGCTCAGCTTTCTTCACAGTCCAACTCTCACATCCATACATGNAATATGCAATTCTGTCTCTCTCTCTCTCTCTTTTTTTTTTTTTTTTGCTGAGAGAAACTCATGAAATCCAATGCAAAGCTCAGAAACAGTGACTTACTTTAGCTTAAAGCTTAATATCAATACCATGGAGAGTTATTGAAGAACAACTATCTTCCAAAGATAGCAAATGGATAACTCAAAAACTAAATTCAAATACCTAAACAGTATAAAAAATCAAATTTTGTAGTAATAAAAAACTGGAAGTTATTCTTTAGCTTAATAGAATAAGGATGGTGATGATAAGAAGGAGGAGGAGGGATGGCCAATTTGAATGGAGAGTCAGGGACATGGTTAGTCAAACTTGCTGATTGTTGATGACCTGTATCTAAATGAAAATGTTTATTCCCTTTATTTTAGCAATTCTGCTTCTAAGAATTTATTTAGTACAAGAATATAACCATAGATGTGCTCAAACATTGATGTACATCTATCCTTGATGTAGCATGGGTTCTAAAGGAAATAATACAAAAATGGAACAGAACAAATATCACTTATCTAGGGCCTGATTTGGCCTATTCTGGTACTTTTACATGCTGAATACCAGCCCACTACCTCCACATTAGTCCCAAGGTGCTCCCCATCTTATGTCCCCATCATCTCTTACCTGAACTATTGCAATAGACCCTAGCTAGTCTTGAGATCTCCACACATCCTCCTCCAATACATTCTTCAATAGCAGCAACATTGATTTTAAACTATAAATAAAAGCATGTCATTCCACTGAGGAAAATCATCCAAGGACTTTCCATTGTACTTGAAATAAAATCCGAACTTGTACATCGACTTCAAAGTCCCTTCCTGAAGTGGCCCCAAAGACTCTTGCTTGTGTTGTATGCATCCTTTGTTGTTTGGTTTTTGTTTTATACTGAAGTATAATTTACACAGAGTGAATGACACAGATACAAGTGTATACTGTGTTGAGTTTTGACAAATGTATTTACCCATGTAACATACACCCGTATCATGATATAAAACATTTCCATTACCCCAGAAAAACACTCTTCTCAGTTAATCCCTGTCCTACTCCCTAATTTAGGGACTATCATTATGATTTCTATCATCAAAAATGAGTTTTGCTTGTTCTAGGATTTCACGTAAATGGAAGCATATGGTCTCTCCTCTTTTGTATCTGGCTTCTTTTACACCATGCAGTGATTTTTGAGATCTATGTTGTTGCCTGTGTCAGGATTCCTCTTTGTTGCTCAGTGGTAGTTCATTGTATACCCTAGGTTTTAATCTCCAGCCTACCTTTAACCACATTTTATGATATTCTTCTCTGTACTCACTAAACTCCAGCCATATTGATATTTGGTTCCTTGGACATGCTTTTGTTTATCTTCAGGATTTTTGCATCTGGTGTTCCCTCTGCATAGAATGCTCTTCCCTCATTCTTTGCATGATCGGTTTCTTATCATTTTAGATCCCAGCTAAAATAACACCCAGCCCCACCCAAAAAAACCTTCTCTGCATAGGATATATAAAGCACTTCCATGTAAGTTCTTTGTTACTCTTTTCTTTCTGGGCTTCCCTTGTGGCTCAGCTGGTAAAGAATCCACCTGCAATACTGGAGACCTGCATTCGATCCCTGGATTGGGAAGATCCCCTGGAGAAGGGAAAGGCTGCCCACTCCAGTATTCTGGCCTGGAGAATTTCATGGACGGTATAGTCCATGGAGTCGCAAAGAGTCGAACACAACTGAGCAACCTTCACTTTCACTTTCTGTTATAATACTTATCACAATTTGCATTTCTTTCATTTATTTTCCTGTTAACCTGTCTATGACTTCTTTCCAGGATATAAGTTCCCTGAAGGTGTATAAAGTACCTCTTATTGGTTGATTTACCCCCAAAACCTAGTGGAGTATCTGGCATATAAAAAATGTTCAGTAAATTTGGTTAAGACTTACTTGATTCAAATAAGTAATTAAATTTGAATTGTTACTTCAATAGCCATTAAAATATCCTTGTGGAAAAATATATAATGTCATAAATATTTATATAAGAAGATAGTTCAATGGATAGGTTACATAGCAGTATACATGATATAAGCTCATTTTTGTGAAAAGTAAAACTACATATCTCTGAGTACAATGAAAATATTGTTGAGTGGCATAATCTTCATCTTCTTCCTCATACTTTTCATATTTTCTAGATTCTGTGCAATGAATGTTAATAATTATAATTGTTTTTTTGTTCAGTTGCTAAGTCATGTCTAACTCTTTGAGTCAGCTCCTCTCATCAGGTGACCAAAGTATTGGAGCTTCAGCTTCAGCAACAGTCCTTCCAATGAATATTCAGTAGTGATTTCCTTTAGAATTGACTGGTTGGATCTCCTTGCAGTCCAAGGGACTCTCAAGAGCCTTCTCCAATACCACAGTTCAAAAGCATCAATTCTTCAGTGCTCAGCTTTCTTCACAGTCCAACTCTCACATCCATACATGACCACTGGAAAAACAATAGCTTTGACTAGACAGACCTTTGTTGACAAAGTAATATCTCAGCTTTTGAATATGCTCTCTAGGTTTGTCATAGCTTTTCTTCCAAGGAGCAAGTGTCTTTTAATTTCACGGCTACAGTCACCATCTGCAGTGATTTTGGAGCCCTAGAAAATTAAGTCTGTCACTAAAAAGGAAAGAAGGAGGATGGTAAAATGCTATAAAGTTGATAGCTAGCAGTGTCATCCATCATAATTTATTGAAATCTATAAATTTTATTTCTCAAATAAAAACCTAGTAATATTTAGCTTTATTGGCATCTTTTGCTCCAGGTGATGCAGTGGAAAGATTGAAGACAGGAGGAGAAGGGGATGACAGAGGATGAGTTATTCACTTCCGATGCTATTACTGTGAGAACTTAATATTGGATATGGAACGTCCATAGTTTAAAGAAATTCCACAGAAGAGGATGTTGGAAATTTTTATTTGAACTTAAATAAAGAGCATGTGGGCTTCCCAGGTGGTGCAGTGGTAAAGAATTTGCCTGCCAATGCTGGAGACAGGAGATGCAGGTTCGATCCCTGGGTTGAAAAGATCCCCTGGAAAAGGAAATGACAACCCACTCCAGTATTCTTCCCTGGAAAATTTCATGGATAGAAAAGCCTGGCAGGTAAGCCACAGTCCATGAAGTCACAAAGAATGTGATGCAACAGAGCACGTGTGTATGTAATGTATATAATCTCAGATATGATTATTTTGACATGTGACAGGCTTTAAATATCTCAAGTCACAATTGGCATATAATTTGTTTCATATTAAATATATCTATATCTACCTCTGTATCTGTAATTCAGATATTTAGAGACAAGCAAAGACATTCTTGCCCTTCATTTTTTTGTAAGTTTCCACATAATATAAACTTTGTTTACTATGCTTTGTCATATTACATTGTTTTGAAAATGTTATACTGATCCTAGTAAATATTACTTATATTTTATATATCGGGATATGAAGTGCAGGGAGACCATGTGCTTTACCCAAAATAGCAGCGGGAAGTAAACAGCCAGATCTGAAATTCAAGCCTAGTACACAGGATACTTGGTCAGGCTATTCATTTATATTTTGGAGGAAATAGCTGATAAGAAACCTGCATCAAATGACTAACTAGATTAGGTGACCTCAAGAATTTAGTCCATGTCTGAAAATCTTGGCCTGCAGACCTTATGCATAATTGGAGTCATCAAGACAGTCTGAGAGGTTTTAAAGCTTCTATCAATCAATGCATATGAAATACATCATAGTAAAACTGGCATGGCATTCAAATGAAAACTTTGATATAGCAAAGCCTTACGTACTCAGGATAGTCAATCTTCTATGACACTGGGAAACAATTTTACTATACACTTACTTCTGTAATAATCAGAATATACTTTCATGATGGCATTGTTTAGAAAATATCTATGATTATTTATGAGCTCTGGATTTGAGAAAAATAATATGGAAAATAAAATCTATCAAAATCATGTCAAATTCTTTCATGTTTATATCTTTTCAAAGTCTTACATGGATAAAGCCTGATAGACAAGAGTTTCTAAAAAGCTTTGATTCTCTGAAACAGATCTTAAAATTTTAGTCTATCAGCTAAAAGACATCTGAAAATTTCATAAGCAACTCAATATTCCAACTTACCATGTAAACAATTTTAAAAGGTATAGAGTTTCTAAATAAGCTTCCAAAGTTAACCATTCATGTAGAGTCAAAAGAGAACTTTAAAAAAATTTAATAGATCTATTCAAAATATCAAATAATCCAAAACAATGACTTTGATTTAAGGAACTATTTCGGATTCAGTAACAGGTAAGTTCTATTCTCTAAAACAGATTAAATAGGAAGAGTGGTATATGCTCAAATGGTATAGAGAATCATTTGTTATTCTAGCATATTCTTTCTCAGTTTGTTGGTTAATAGTCAAGTTAATATTTAATCATTGAGAAAGAGTGTTGATATATAACTTCTATACATCACCTTGGTTGTAAGTCACTGAGTAATTCATTGCTAAAACTCACTTGCTTACATGTACCACAAGTCATTATAGGAAACGAATGTGGAATCTTTTGTTTTGAGCCCAGTAGATAGAACTCATTCCTGCTCATTGAGAGTGATTTGTGGGTTTATCTTAAATTGGTTTGAAGCATAAATTAAGGGTTTTTATTTGTGATTTCTCTTATTATTAAATTTAACAGCAGAATCACCAGTAAAGGGAGTCCCTGGTGGCTCAGATGGTAAAGAATCTGCCTGCAATGCAGGAGACCTGAGTTTAATCCATGGGTCTAGAAGATCTGCTGGAGAAAGGAATGGCAACTCACTACAGTAATCTTGCCTGGAGAATTCCACTGACAGAGGAGAGGAATACCGTCCATGGGGCCTACAGTCCATGGGGTTGCAAACAATCAGACATGATTGAGTGACTAACACTTTCACCAGAAAAAAGCATCACTTGAATGAACAAATCTAATAAAATAAAACTGGTATAACTTACTACTCAAAGTATAATTTAACAACAGCCGTGAGTTTGAGTGCAACTCAAAGAGAAATATTTATCCACTCATAACTTAAGTGAAGCTATGGTTTTTCCACTACTTATGTATGGATGTGAGAGTTGGATTATAAAGAAAGCTGAGCACTGAAGAATTGATGCTTTTGAACTGTGGTGGTGGAGAAGACTCTTGAGAGTCCTTTGGACTGCAAGGAGATCCAACCAGTCAATCCTGAAGGAAATCACCTAAGTGTAAGGACTCACCATGGCACCATGATGAACTGAAGAAAAATTTATGGCAGTTGGTATTTCAGAAGTCTTTTCATGGTCTTAAACTTTAAAAATCACTGTTTATTAAATTACTGGAGTCTAAAGTATCAAACGCAACCAGTTTGATCTTGCATATTACAAGGATGTTCTATAAATTAACTTTTCTTTATGTGATAATCAACTCACTTCCTACTTAATAATATTTTAAAGTTTCCTTAGATACTCTGAGAATTAGCAGCCAAATCTCCATAATCTGAATTTTTAAAATTCTTTTCTACTTGCTGAAGTCTCTGGACAGCACCAGCTGCAAAGATTCAAGATTATTTCTATAAGGAAACTCTCTGAATTTGACTTAGCATTTGATAGAGTAATAATTGCTATATTTGTTCATTGTCTTTTGTAGTGATAGGAGATAGGACAGTCTGGGCTAAGTCACAGAGAAAAGACAGCTACTTGACTTAAAAATGGCCTTTTACACAAACTGTTCCTAAGGCTTTTATTAGTTGGTGTTTGAAGCATCCTTGAAAAAACGTTAAGATAAACATGTTCATTAGTCAATAACAAAGAACATTATTCCACAGCAGGTTAACCCTAACATCTCATATATATATATATTTATATATATACACACACACATATAAAATAGACATCTTATATAAAGCAGAAGCACTACTAGGCCTCTCATGTAACACCTAGAGGTAATTCTGCCTTGAAGTTGGATTGGGTCTCTTTGGGGACTATAATCAATTTTTAAAGTTTTTAAATCAAATTTAAAAAAATAGATTATGCACTCTTGTCTACATTTCTACTGAAGTAAAATATGCCACAGAAAAGTACACATAACCTAAATATAAGGCTCAATATTTAACACATTTTACACACTGACCACATCCATGAAATCAGCACCAGATGAAGAAAGTCCTAGGCAATCCAAGTCCTGGGCAGGCCCGCTAAATTCTGTTCCAGTCATTACCTCTCCAAGGTAATCACTATTCTACCTTCTAATAAAGATTTTGCCTATTTTGCATAAGTAGAACCGTAGAGTATGTACTTTTCATGTCTGGATTTTCTCATCCAAACTTGCTGCTGCTGCTGCTAAGTCACTTCAGTCGTGTCCAACTCTGTGCAACCCCATAGACGGCAGCCCACCAGGCTCCCCCGTCCCTGGGATTTTCCAGGCAAGAACACTGGAATGGGTTGCCATTTCCTTTTTCAGTGCTTGAAAGTGAAAGGCGAAAGTGAAGTCACTCAGTCGTGTCCTGCTTAAATTCTAGGCAGTTTTTTCTCTTGCTTTGTAGATTCCATTGTGTGACCAGACTATGGATTGCTTGTCCATGCTGCTGTTGATGATCATTTGGAGTTTCTGCTTTGGTGCTATTTCAGACAATGCTGCTATTAAGATACTAGTGCATGTCTTTTGGGAAAAAGCTGTTTCTGGAATTGCAGGTCATTGGATTTGGCTTTGTCCAACTTTGATAGATACTCCCAAATCATTTTCCATGTGCCGGGCTGTACATTTTACATTCCCACCAGTATTGTGTAAGATTTCTGGTTGTTTCACTTTCTGTCTAATACATGTTAGTATCTATGCTTTTCCTTTTGAGACATAATAGTTTTCCAAATAATATTTTTCATAGATTTTCTAAACATATATACACTAAACTGTTTTTATAATTGCATCCATTTTAACTGATGGGTTTAACATGGTAATGTTTTAAACGCTTTTCTTATTCCCATTCAAATCCCATTTTGATACTGATTCTTACTCCATATTTTTGTCATTGTTGTTGTTTTCCCTGATGGTGTGCATGCATGCATGTAAGTCGCTTCTGCCCTACTCTTTGCAACCCTATGGACTGTAGCCTACCAGGCTTCTCTATCCGTGGCATTCTCCAGACAAGAATACTGGAGTGGGTTGCCACGTCCTCTTTCAGGAGATCTTCCCAACCCAGAGTTCAAAACATGTTAAATAAATACATAAAATGTTATATATAAACATCAAAAAGAAAACATAGTTATACAACAAACAATACTTTTAAAATCATCAGCAGTGTCAATTTCTGTATTCACATCTAAGTCTGCAATTGCAGATGAAACTCTTCCTAATAAGTAGAGGATCTATCCACTTCCAATGGGAGTTACTTTATTTCTGAACTTGAATTTCAAATACATTTTAAAAATGCCCAATTTCAGGCCCACTTGTAAACTCTAAAGCTGAGTTCATCAGCATACATCAAAAATGCATTTTGGATCTTTTCATGTATAATTATTGTATTTGTTCCATCAAAAAAACAAAACTTGTGAGATAGCATTTTTTGTTCCTTTCAAGTGGGATTCAGAACACTTGTGACTTCTTCTAAAATATGTCTTGTGAATAGAAGAGCTGGATTCTGAGCTCAGATCTGCTAATTCAGCATTTTCCCACTTATTTGGCCCAAGAAACCTCCCTTCATAGAGCACTTGTAAACACTGACAAGATCTATTTCCTACAAATATGAGTTTAGAAAGTATTATCCTAATTCCAAATCCAATCAACTCTCCATTACTCCACAGATGTCCTAAACAAGCTATGATTAAACTATATTTAAAATGCTACAGAAATTCAAGCTATCAAAATTAAATTAGTCTCAATATTTCACTCTGTAAAGTGAAGGACACAATTAAAAGGATTACCTCAGAAATGTCCATATTTAAACATCTTTAGCTATTTTTTATTCCAAACATTGACTTTCATAATTTGATTCAGAAGTCACTAGTCCATTTATGCCTAATTCATGAAGATTTAAAAAGAATTCATTTCCTCAAAACTACATCTCTATTTCCTAACCATTAGAGTCAGATGCTTGGCTGGCAGCCAAAACTAATATGCATCTTTAAAAATGTATACAGGATGGGAAGGAGATGATAGTTCATGTTGTAACCTTAGAAACACAGTGTCAGGAAACAAGTTTATGGTAGAACATGAGCACAAACGTCCAACTTACATGCATATTTTTCCATAATAATGACAACTAACACTCAAGTAGAATAGACTGAATGCCATGTAGTATTATAAATGCTTTCCATTTAGCAATTTATTGACTATCTCCAAGGCCTGAGGTAGGTTCTATTATTGTTGTGGTTTGAGAGATTAAAAAACAAACAAACAAAAAAAAAACAAGGTACCAAATTCTAAGTAACTTGACGAAGCCTGCAGTAGTAGATTCTAGTTTGAGCAGAGGCCATTTGAAGCTGGACTCCGCTCTCATCCAAGCCAACTTCAGGAAGCTAATTCATGCCATTCCAGATAGTATTAGTCTCTTTCTTTTCAAGATTTAAATAGATATTTCTCTCCCTCTCTCCCTCCCTTTCTGTCTCAGTTGTAACTGTATTTTTTGGAGAGACTGACCAATTTATTTGGAAGTATTTCGCCTTGGCATTAGGAAATGGTTACCCACTCCAACATTCTTGCCTGGGAAATCCCATGGACAGAGGAGCCTGGCAGGCTACAGTCTACGGGGTCTCCGAGTTGGACACGACTGAGTAAACACACACAGCACACAGGCTTGGCATTACCTTTCATTTAATCCCTCACGAAATCCATGAGATAATTATCAGAACTAGAAAGCACTCCTTCATCCTCTCAATGTGTAGAGGGGTATTTCTGCATAGTGAGTTCAGAGAGGCAACGGAGTTGACAAATGCATACAGAAAGGACCTGTGAATGGTTCTTCAATTTCCTTAGCTATTTCCTCTGTTGCATACACAAAACGAACAATGCGTTTAGGTAACAGCCCTCTTGGAGGTAACTTAACATGTTTTTTTCTGAATGGCTTTGCACTGTTGTAGACAAGTTACTTATTCATAGTCTAAGCATTCATTTTTGGGGGGTGGGGGAATAACCATGACTAAACATTCAAGAAACAAGAGCGAATTATTGTATCCAAGCCTGAAGTGTCAACATTTCAGGGTCATTTCTTTGTCTTCTGACGACTCCAGGAAAGGAAAAGGGGTATATACCCTACTTCCGGTGAAGGGTGGTCCATTCCATGAATCTTCCCAATTAAACCCATAGGGAGCCTTGGTATCACCTGGCATCCTGCTCCAAGTGAAGGCTTTGGTCTGCTCAGCAATTTCTCAGGGGTGGGAGTGAGGTCTCCCCAGGGTCACATAGCTTCAGACTGTGGCTTTTTTTTTTTTTTTTTAAGCAATTGATGCTCACTCTCCTTAATTTGGTGCCTTCCTATTTCTATGAACCATGTTCTCAAATAGGCTAGGGCAGATATCTTCAAAAATCATAGCTTCTCACTAATTTCCAGGAAATCAACCACACTTTATTTTAAATGTTAAGAAGAAAAACTGCTCATCTTTAGTCCAAAAGTATGTCCAGAGATGGAACTTACAGGCATTCTGACAAAGAACACTCTGAAAAAGAAAATTGAATTGTCTTAAATGTGGAGAAGAAATAGTTGCTGTTTCAGCTTTCATAGTAAATGCTCAAATCAAAAGATTTAGTATGAAAAGGGAGGGGATATATGTATACTTATGGCTGATTCATGTTGAGGTTTGACAAAAAACAGCAAAATTCTGTAAAGCAATTATCCTTCAATAAAAAACAAATTAATGTTAAAAAAGAAAAAGCAAAGAGAAGAGACAGTATTAAACCTATTGCCTCAGCGTGAAAAAAGAAACACATGCACATTTCATATGTGATCATACATTCACTACGTGCATGGTGTCAAGGCTCAGATTAAATATATTCAGTTATAAAATTCCATTTTTTTGTGGGAGATAGTAGTGCTTGGCTTTGTTTTCTATTATTGTCATTATTTGTTTGATTTTTCCTTGGGAGCCAGTGTCTACTGAATGCTCTCCCTGCCCTGGGCACTTGACCTGGATTTCTTACTAAATTCTCCCAGCATTGCTAGGCTAGGTATCAATGTCATTATCCTTACTAGAGATGAAAAAACAGAGCTCAGTAGGCTAAGTAGTATGTTCAAAGGCACATAACTGGTCCCGCCCTTATTCAAGTTCAGAATCCATCATTTTATCACCATGTCACGCTATTCCCAAGATCTGGCTTGTGTTGGAACTTACTGCTTATCGTTTCTTTCCTCGGATACTCCCTGGAAGTTCAAGGTGCCCTTTCACTCACACCGCTGTCAACTCCACACCAACGCTGCCAGGTCGCCCTTGTCGCTTCTGCGGCTGGTGTTATTACCACAGCTGCCGCCGCCACCCCAGCAGCTGGTACTGAATCTCAGGGTGGAAAGAATGTTTTCCCTCTGAGTGATTTCTGGTCTATACTTAAGACTGCCCACACTCCCCACATGTCCCTCCAAGTAATAGGGTTCCTTCAATTTCACAATCACTATACTCACCAAAAAAAAAAAAAAAAAATTTTTTTTGAAAGAAAAAAACATGACCAGCTTCTCAGGGCAAAAAGTCATAATGTTGTTATTGAGTGCTGGCCATGTGATATTATTTCCCTTAATCTTCTCAGCTACTCTGTAAGTTACTTTACAGACTAGAAACAGAGGGGTAAGAAATAAGGGCAGAAATGGAAAGGAACTTAATTCCAGACTCAACCGAAGCACCTCTCCATTGACTGAAGCCGGGTATTTCCTGCTGGGATGATATTTTTCAGCCGCTGCTTCCCTCAGGGAGGACCTGCCTTCTCAGGGCTCCTGTCCATTGTATAAACTGACAGATAATCTTTTCTTCAGGTTTGTTCATTTTAACATCTTAGGGGTCTCACTGAGCTCTCCTACAACATGATTCTGTAAAGACTATCCCTTAGTAATAGGGGGCACTCTTGCACATTGTAAAAAATAAATAATTATGGTAAGACTACATTGTTCTAAACTGGATTCCAGAATTTTCATGACTTTGCCAATATAGTTATTAAAACTAGACAAAGGCCTTTGTTGTTGAGTCTGGGCTTACCAATCATCTTTCTGATCTGCAATTTGACTTCACAGAAACCTTAACCAGAAGGGACGTAGTCCAGTAGTAAATGGGATTGCTTCAGTTCCCAAAATTCTAGAACATCAATTAATTTTGCAGTACCTTCACACATTTTGCCAAATCTGTATGTCACATTTTATTATAGATTAAATATTTCATTTTAAATTCTATCTCACATTAAGTTGTATAATTTATGGGAAAAAGCAACAACAAAAAACTTTGGACAACTACCTACATCATGGTTATTATGTGCCACTTACATTTCCAAATTCGTATTTATTACCTAAATAAAAATTATCTTTAATGTTCACTAATATAACATTTGCTAATGAAATCATCTCAGGAGCTACCAGTTGGCTGCAACACACACAATGTAAATGCAGATAAGGCCTATAAATTCATCATTAATCCATTGTGTACTGAATAAGCGTCCTAACAACAACAGTTTGGTAAATTAGAATTACCAAACACCTAAAAAAACTGAATTTTTAGCTCAAATTTACTTTATGCCACTGCAAAGTTTAGAGGCAGGCTCTTACTATGGTCAAGCCTAAAGTTTTTTTCCCTCCACTTTATCTATCTTTTCTCAGTTTCATTGACTTGATTTTTCTATCTGGGCTTTGAAAAATGTCTTTCAATGACTATAATGCTGGGAAACACCATGCAATCTGATTTTCCTTCTTACATATCTTCACAACCTAGTAACTTTTAAAATTTTCACTCAGTTCAGTTCAGTCCAGTCGTTCAGTCGTGTCCAACTCTTTGCGACCCCATGAATCGCAGCACACCAGGCTTCCCTGTCCATCACCATCTCTCGGAATTCACTCAGACTCACGTTCATCGAATCCGTGATGCCATCCAGCCATCTCATCCTCGGTCATCCCCTTCTCCTCCTGCTTCCAATCCCTCCCAGCATCAGAGTCTTTTCCAATGAGTCAACTCTTTGCATGAGGTAGCCAAAGTTCTGGAGTTTCAGCTTTAGCATCATTCCTTCCAAAGAAATCCCAGGGCTGATCTCCTTCAGAATTGACTGGTTGGACCTCCTTGCAGTCCAAGGGACTCTCAAGAGTCTTCTCCAGCGCCACAGTTCAAAAGCATCAGTTCTTCGATGCTCAGCCTTCTTCACAGTCCAACTCTCACATCCATACATGACCACAGGAAAAACCATAGCCTTGACCAGACAGACCTTAGTCGGTAAAGTAATGTCTCTGCTTTTCAATATACTATCTAGGTTGGTCATAACTTTTCTTCCAAGGAGTAAG
>SJYV01000803.1:291763-364336 GCA_006410875.1 Neotragus pygmaeus
ATGATTATAATTTCAAATATATTAACCTTCAATTTCCCCATCTTAAACAAAAGTCAGAATTGAAGGAATATACAACTGCATCAAATTCAATCACAGTTAAGACTATGCCAGAAGCAAAAACTTATTAATCAGCAACCTGACATACTGACACATTTGTATTTCTTCCCATATCTGTTTCCTCAGCCAACTTTGTTTCAAGATCTCAAATTTTCTTACTTATTAGACATCTATTTTCATCAAGTCAGCTACTACAGTTATAGTGCAAATTCCCCTGCTATCGACAGACAATTACAGGGACTTAACCACGTTTTCAGTGTTTCACGGCCTGTGCTTTCACTCTTGTTCATCAAAATAGACTCTAAGAAGCCTTGAGAAGACAAAGTTTAGTAAGTATGGTCAGTGTCCCTCTCAGAGATTTTGTTCCAAATGGTTGCCCTCAGACACAATGCTACGTGGCAGTTACATTTTCTATCCACCCATTAACCTATAACATAACTGAATTATATTTCCAGGAAATAATTCTTGATCACCATGAATATGTTCTCATATGAGAAAATGACCTTCAGCTGTCTAGAGGGGAAAAGGAATAGAGGTATTGTGGGCACCAGAACACTGTTAATGCTTCAGTTCAGTTCAGTTGCTCAGTAGTGTCCGACTCTTTGCAACCCCGTGGACTGCAGCACACCAGGCTTCCCTGTCNGAAAATGACCTTCAGCTGTCTAGAGGGGAAAAGGAATAGAGGTATTGTGGGCACCAGAACACTGTTAATGCTTCAGTTCAGTTCAGTTGCTCAGTAGTGTCCGACTCTTTGCAACCCCGTGGACTGCAGCACACCAGGCTTCCCTGTCCATCAACAACTCCCAGAGGTTGCTCAAACTCATGTCCATTGAGTCAGTGATGCCATCCAACCATCTCATTCTCTGTAGTCCCCTTCTCCTCCGCCTTCAATCTTTTCCAGCATCAGGGTCTTTTCAAATGAGTCAGCTCTTCTAATCAGGTGGCCAAAGTATTGGAGTTTCAGCTTCAACATCAGTCCTTCCAATAACTAACACTTAACAGTTGGAAATTGCTTGTACAATAAAACTAATTATCCTACAAAGCATGCTTTGGGAATTCTTAACCTTAAAATCTGGAAATAAGCCAAAAAATGTTTTTTAAAAAGGCTGATGGTGGTGGTGGTGAATGTACGTGTAGAGAAAAATGGGAACTGAATACTTAAGTACTTGGCAACAAAAAAAGTCACTGCAAAGAAGCAGAGACTCGGCTTACACCAAAGATGATCCTGGATCCACCAGAGTGTGCTGTCCACGCAGAAAGCTGGAAGGATAACCCTGGAACAGAGACAGAGCACCAACAGGGGCCAGACAATCAGCTCCAGGAGGGGAAGGATGACTTCATCTCACTTACTCATGGCTATAATCCCAGCTCCCAAGACCAGGCCTGGCAAAAAGGTGGTGTTCCATATGTCTGAACTGTGGGTCTGAACTTTTTTAAAATAAGACACCTGGTGTTTCTCTGCCAATCACACAACAGAAGACTTACGAAGGGCAGGATGAACTCCTCACATGTGCGAACGTAGGACTCAACCAAGTGGAAGCCTGCATATAAAAGCTAACTGTGCCTGAGAGGAACATGGCAAAAGCTGGGGAGCCTGCTTCTTAGGCGGTTCTCCCTGGTACACTGAGACAGTGAGACTAGTCAGAGTGCCCAGGGAGCAAGTTCACTCAGGAAGTCACTGGCAACTGACAACTACCCTCGATCCCCACCAACACAGACCAAAGCTTCTGTGTAAACAGAAGCAGATACAGCCCTGTCGATGGAAGATATGCCAAGGAAAGGTGCTTAATGGAGTAAGTGGAAAACAACACAATATGCTTCAAAAGACCATGTTTGGAAACCCAGATACATGTCAGGAAAATAGCCCAAGAAGTATATCTGATGAAGAACAGACACAAGCACTGACTGTCTGACAATTATGTGGTCTGCATTAGGTCATACTCAAAACACAGCCCTGTAGGCTGTCCACACTGGTTGTGTTTGGTTTAATGTTATAAGCTAAACGATTGGGAGCCTTGGTTTAAAAAAAAACACCCACACGCAAATCCTGGAAATAAGATAATCTGGTAGAGCTTTGCTCTTTTCTTCGAGTTCCTACATCTTTCTATCTGCTTCAGTCCTAAAGTTCTACACTTCTTGATTACAAAAAAAAACAACACAAAGAGCCCTCATACCCCTCCAATGTATTAAAATACAGGTAAGAGTGGGGCTGGACAGCTGAAGTTATTCTACAGTTTAGTCACTGCTTGTCTAGTCACCTGGCCGGAACTTCCTCTCTGAAAGAGGTACTGTTCATCTGGATTTTAGGAACCAGCTAAGAAGGAATGGGGATGCGTGTGGTTCAGTTCAGTTCAGTTCAGTCGCTCAGTCATGTCCGACTCTTTGCGACCCCATGAACCGCAGCACGCCAGGCTCCTTGTCCATCACCAACTCCTGGAGTCCACCCAAACCCATGTCCATTGAGTCGGTGATGCCATCCAATCATCTCATTCTCTGCTGTCCCCTTCTCTTCCTGCCCTCAATCTTTCCCAGCATCGGGGTCTTTTCCAATGAGTCAGCTCTTCGCATCAGATGGCCAAAGTATTGGAGTTTCAGCTTCACCATCAGTCCTTCCAATGAACACCCAAGACTCATCTCCTTTAGGATGGACTGTGGTACTTCTTTTCAAAGAGGACAGGCAACACTGCCATGAAGAACACTTACTTAAAATAAAGGCTCCTGAAGAAGGGCATCTTCCCTGAGCCTCCTTTCTTTCCCTTCTTGCCCCTACTCACTCGAGCTCTGCCTTCCAGTTACTTGAGTAATGAATAATGTCTGTCTACCCCCATTTCCATGAGGATGGGGACCATGTCTGTCCCTTCCACCAATGGAAATAAGCCTCTTGACACCTGGCACACGGCAGGCAATTTCTGTTGCAGAAATGAATGGCTTCTTTGGAAGTCAAAAGTTATCCACAGGATATAAGCCATCTGTGGAAAACATTTCATCAACCAGACACATACTCCAATCCCCTAAATCTGAAAATAGGAGCCTTTTAGGAGCCCAGCTTTTTTTCACCAATTATTAGATAGCGGGAGGAACATAAAATAAATAAAAGGACTACTCACTGGCAGGGGCTTCTTTCTCATCTCAAACACGCGTGTGGCACCAAAGCTGAGTGAAGCAATGGTGGGGCACCTCCCCAGGGAAGGTTCGTCATCACTGTGCCAGTCCACGCTGTCCTTCTCATTTCGGTAAAGATTGCAAAGCAAGGAGTTGAAGGTGTGGCCAGTGTTCTCTTCAATTTGGCTCTTCAGCGTGAGCAGCACAGGATGCCACTGCAATCAACAGGTCAAGAGAAGGGGCAGACAGTTCACATGAGATACACGGTGGCAGTCACAGGGAAAAACAGGAAGTGTAAAATCAGTCACGCTATAAACAGGGGCTTGGGATAAGCAAACCATCTGAAAAGTAATAAGCATAGGGCCAGAAGAGAAGTCGCATTCTCTCCCGTTATGTCTATTCTGAAGCAAGCTGACCTCTGCAATTTTATTATGGTGCTAAATTTGGTGTAGCAATGTCATGAAGACCAGGCCTATCCTCCCATCTCATCCTTTCCATGTTAAACATATGACCCTCCAGAGAGGTAACCGTCAGTACACTCTAGGCGGTCGCCTCAGTGAGGCATGGAGGTGGCATGTGGAGCACGAAGCCTGCTTTGTCACCATAGCTGATGGGCCATCAGGAGTCGGCAGATAAAGACTGAAGTCTGAGGGTGAAACAGCTCTCCTTCGGGGTGGCCCTCTGTTCCATTCCTGTGCTGTGCTTAGTCACTCAGTTGTGTCTGACTCTTTGTGACCCCATGAACTGTAGTCCGCAAGGCTCTTCTGTCCATGGGGATTTCTCCAGGCAAGAATACTGGAGTGGGTTGCCATGCCCTCTTCCAGGGGATCTTCCTGACCCAGGAATCGAACCCAGGTCTCCCGCATTGCAGGTGGATTCTTTACCGTCTGAGCCACCAGGATTCCATTCCCATTTTATCACAAGTGGCAAAATTGCTCTTTGAAAAGGATATTTAATATTTCTAGAGTGGCAAATTTCCTAAGACCAGAACCCAAAGGGGAAAAACATTCTACAGAATGGAGTCATGAAATAGCTGTGAACTACAAAAGATTTAAATAGTGCACAGCCTTGCCTCCTGAGCACCGAGTTCACATCTGTAGTTCATATTCAGAACTCACCATCTCGCCACACATGCTTTAGGAAACTATGACCCTTGACCTTAGGTTGTATTAGGGAGCTATAATCAGTGTAGCTCTTATGGTTCTGGTTAGAATTCTGTATGTCTTGCTTTCCAAGAAACCTCAAGTGCGTTACGGAAGCTTCCTGTAGGACACGGCTTCTCACTCCACTACCAAAGACGACTGAGGAGGGAACTCCTTGGCCGTCCAGAGGTTAGGACTCAGCACATTCAGTACTGAGGGCCCAGGTTCAACCCTTGGTTGGGGAACTAAGATGCTGCAAGCTACACAGCACAGCCAAAAAAAATTACTGAGGACCCCAAAGAACTTCTATGTGTTTGAGTTATAGCTATGATAGCTACTATATTAAAAATTAAAACTAAAAATATTTTAATTTTTGGTTAATTCGTTTAAAAAATAACCCCATTACACGCTAACCCAAGTAGTATTTTATGAAAATTAGCTTTTTTCCAATACAAAAAAATTAAGAGTGGCACTGTTTTCCAAATCTCTTCAATGTCTGATTTAACAGAAGAGAGTTGGTTCTAATATCTGCTTCTGCATTCAATCTGTTAAAATGTTTTTGTTGACACATACAAAGAAAATTGGCTTCACACAGACATGTAGTTCGAAAAAGGAAGAAAAAACCTTTTCAAATAACCACAGATATTCTTTGCTATTAAACCAAAGCTCAACTGTACTGATTTCTTAAAGGTTAGAGGCAATGTGGAATCTGAAACTACAGCAACACACTTTTTATATTATTACATCTGAATCCAATGGTCCAACTTGCACTTTGAATGAATCTTGTAATCTTGCATGATTCTGTAACATCAAGCACTGGTCATCTGGAAAATACTGGCTCACTGAGTGATGTATACCCTCTTACTACTGACATGTTTCATTNAGCTCTTCGCATCAGATGGCCAAAGTATTGGAGTTTCAGCTTCACCATCAGTCCTTCCAATGAACACCCAAGACTCATCTCCTTTAGGATGGACTGTGGTACTTCTTTTCAAAGAGGACAGGCAACACTGCCATGAAGAACACTTACTTAAAATAAAGGCTCCTGAAGAAGGGCATCTTCCCTGAGCCTCCTTTCTTTCCCTTCTTGCCCCTACTCACTCGAGCTTTGCCTTCCAGTTACTTGAGTAATGAATAATGTCTGTCTACCCCCATTTCCATGAGGATGGGGACCATGTCTGTCCCTTCCACCAATGGAAATAAGCCTCTTGACACCTGGCACACGGCAGGCAATTTCTGTTGCAGAAATGAATGGCTTCTTTGGAAGTCAAAAGTTATCCACAGGATATAAGCCATCTGTGGAAAACATTTCATCAACCAGACACATACTCCAATCCCCTAAATCTGAAAATAGGAGCCTTTTAGGAGCCCAGCTTTTTTTCACCAATTATTAGATAGCGGGAGGAACATAAAATAAATAAAAGGACTACTCACTGGCAGGGGCTTCTTTCTCATCTCAAACACGCGTGTGGCACCAAAGCTGAGTGAAGCAATGGTGGGGCACCTCCCCAGGGAAGGTTCGTCATCACTGTGCCAGTCCACGCTGTCCTTCTCATTTCGGTAAAGATTGCAAAGCAAGGAGTTGAAGGTGTGGCCAGTGTTCTCTTCAATTTGGCTCTTCAGCGTGAGCAGCACAGGATGCCACTGCAATCAACAGGTCAAGAGAAGGGGCAGACAGTTCACATGAGATACACGGTGGCAGTCACAGGGAAAAACAGGAAGTGTAAAATCAATCACGCTATAAACAGGGGCTTGGGATAAGCAAACCATCTGAAAAGTAATAAGCATAGGGCCAGAAGAGAAGTCGCATTCTCTCCCGTTATGTCTATTCTGAAGCAAGCTGACCTCTGCAATTTTATTATGGTGCTAAATTTGGTGTAGCAATGTCATGAAGACCAGGCCTATCCTCCCATCTCATCCTTTCCATGTTAAACATATGACCCTCCAGAGAGGTAACCGTCAGTACACTCTAGGCGGTCGCCTCAGTGAGGCATGGAGGTGGCATGTGGAGCAGGAAGCCTGCTTTGTCACCATAGCTGATGGGCCATCAGGAGTCGGCAGATAAAGACTGAAGTCTGAGGGTGAAACAGCTCTCCTTCGGGGTGGCCCTCTGTTCCATTCCTGTGCTGTGCTTAGTCACTCAGTTGTGTCTGACTCTTTGTGACCCCATGAACTGTAGTCCGCAAGGCTCTTCTGTCCATGGGGATTTCTCCAGGCAAGAATACTGGAGTGGGTTGCCATGCCCTCTTCCAGGGGATCTTCCTGACCCAGGAATCGAACCCAGGTCTCCCGCATTGCAGGTGGATTCTTTACCGTCTGAGCCACCAGGATTCCATTCCCATTTTATCACAAGTGGCAAAATTGCTCTTTGAAAAGGATATTTAATATTTCTAGAGTGGCAAATTTCCTAAGACCAGAACCCAAAGGGGAAAAACATTCTACAGAATGGAGTCATGAAATAGCTGTGAACTACAAAAGATTTAAACAGTGCACAGCCTTGCCTCCTGAGCACCGAGTTCACATCTGTAGTTCATATTCAGAACTCACCATCTCGCCACACATGCTTTAGGAAACTATGACCCTTGACCTTAGGTTGTATTAGGGAGCTATAATCAGTGTAGCTCTTATGGTTCTGGTTAGAATTCTGTATGTCTTGCTTTCCAAGAAACCTCAAGTGCGTTACGGAAGCTTCCTGTAGGACACGGCTTCTCACTCCACTACCAAAGACGACTGAGGAGGGAACTCCTTGGCCGTCCAGAGGTTAGGACTCAGCACATTCAGTACTGAGGGCCCAGGTTCAACCCTTGGTTGGGGAACTAAGATGCTGCAAGCTACACAGCACAGCCAAAAAAAATTACTGAGGACCCCAAAGAACTTCTATGTGTTTGAGTTATAGCTATGATAGCTACTATATTAAAAATTAAAACTAAAAATATTTTAATTTTTGGTTAATTCGTTTAAAAAATAACCCCATTACACGCTAACCCAAGTAGTATTTTATGAAAATTAGCTTTTTTCCAATACAAAAAAATTAAGAGTGGCACTGTTTTCCAAATCTCTTCAATGTCTGATTTAACAGAAGAGAGTTGGTTCTAATATCTGCTTCTGCATTCAATCTGTTAAAATGTTTTTGTTGACACATACAAAGAAAATTGGCTTCACACAGACATGTAGTTCGAAAAAGGAAGAAAAAACCTTTTCAAATAACCACAGATATTCTTTGCTATTAAACCAAGCTCAACTGTACTGATTTCTTAAAGGTTAGAGGCAATGTGGAATCTGAAACTACATCAACACACTTTTTATATTATTACATCTGAATCCAATGGTCCAACTTGCACTTTGAATGAATCTTGTAATCTTGCATGATTCTGTAACATCAAGCACTGGTCATCTGGAAAATACTGGCTCACTGAGTGATGTATACCCTCTTACTACTGACATGTTTCATTATGCACCATAAAAAAATCATCTCCATTAACACTATCACTGGTTTCTTCAGAAAAAGCTAAGTAATGGGAAGAGGTCACGTTCAAGGTGAAGGATATGAGTTTTTTCAGAATTCCTAACATTTCCTTGAAACCTCAACTTTTATTAGCATCAGACTTTTACTAAATCCTGTCCATTGTTTTCCTAGAAGTGACACTTCATTCACTTACGAGAAAATGTCTGCTGAATACTCAAGTCTGAATAGTGTGTGTGCCAGTTGTTCTTCCAAGTAAAATGGTCCAGGATAAAAGTAGCTAGTTCAGCTTCTACCTTAAGCAATCACACACAACCATCATAAATCATTTGTAGCAGAAATGTCTTATGCATAACTTTACATTTCATGAAACAATTTTANATAGTGTGTGTGCCAGTTGTTCTTCCAAGTAAAATGGTCCAGGATAAAAGTAGCTAGTTCAGCTTCTACCTTAAGCAATCACACACAACCATCATAAATCATTTGTAGCAGAAATGTCTTATGCATAACTTTACATTTCATGAAACAATTTTAAAAGATCAAGATTTAATAAAATAATGCTTATCACTTCATCAAAGGACACCCTTGAATGAAACCATCTCTCTTTTTTTTTTTTAACTGGAAGTGCATGTGGTAAAGAAAACAATGATTACTAACACAGTTCGGTGGCAATGCTTGATTCATACTAAGGCGCCAGCAATTTTACTCACCATTGTTTTTGTATAGTGCAAACTCAACACAGTGAAAAAGTCACCTAGTCTTAGTAATCTCATAAAAATAATTTTGACCCTGTGAATTCCCAAAAAGGATTTTGTGGACTCCCTCCAGGGATCCACAGGGTTTCCCTGGTGGCTCAGCGGTAAAGAATCTGCCTGCCAATGTAGGGAACGTGGGTTCAACCCCTGGTCCGGGACGACCCCACAGGCTGCAGAACAACTAGGCCCAGGAGCCACAAGCCACTGAGCCTGAGCTCTAAGGCCCAGGAGCCGCAGCCACTGAGCCCACCCCCACAGCTACTGCAGCCCGTGCACCCGAGAGCTGAGCTCTGCAGCAAGAGACGCCGCCACAGTGAGAAGCCTGTGCATTGCAACTAGACAGAGGGCCCCACTCTCTGCAACTAGAGGAGAGCCTGCGCAGGAACAAGGGCCCAGCACAACCAAAAATAAATAAATATTTAAAATATTATAAATAAATAAATATTATAAATAAATATTTAAAATATTATAAATATTTAAATTTATATAATTTTATATATATATAAAAGCACTGCCACTTCAGAGAGCCCTTTCAGAGTTCATGTTCTGTGTTTGCAAGTGAAGAAATGTATGTTCAGCAAAGGAAAGCATAATATCATTCTTAGGTATTTACCATGACTATTATCAGGTAAAACTTCCAGGGTCCAAATGTGGGAATCAGCTTCACTGTCTCGAGGAAATCATGTTAAAAGCTGGCATTCCATGTTACGGATAGTGGCATTATATTCTTAGCAGAGGATCTTATTTATTTTACTGAAGTAACACTGGTTTATAACATCATATTTCTACCATGTACATCCGTGTGTGCTCAGTCGCTCAGTAGTGTCTGACTCTTCGTGACCCTAGGACTGTAGCCCGCCAGGCCCCTCTGTCCACGGGATTCTCCAGGCAAGAACACTGGAGTGGGTGGCCATGTCCTTCTCCAGCCATACAGCACGTTCACCTCCACCAAACATTCAGTTTCCACCCGTCACCACACAGTTGACCTCCCTCCTCTGTTGTGCCCTCCATTCTGTCCCCTCCCCTTTGGGAACCACTACTATGCTCCTTGTACCTACATGTTTGGTTTGTTCATTTATATTATTGATTTTTAAAATTCCATACGTTAATAAAATCATACAGAATTTGTCCCTCTCCACCTGACTTATTTAACACAATGTCCTCAAGGTCCATCCGTGGTCTCACAAAAGGTAGGATTTCTTTTTTTTAAATGGCTGAGTAGTAGCCCATTTATAAATATAAGAGAGTTGGACCATGAAGAAGGTTGAGCACCAAAGAACTGATGCTTTCCAACTGTGGTGCTGGAAAAGTCCCTTGGACTGCAAGGAGATCAAACCAGTCCATCCTAAAGGAAATCAGCCCTGAATATTCATTGAAAGGACTGATGCTAAAGCTGAAGCTCCAATATTTTGGCCACCTGATTCGAAGAGCCAACTCACTGGAAAAGACCCTGATGCTGGGAAAGAATGAAGGCAAAAGAAGAGGGTGGTAGGGGATGAGGTGGCTAGATAGCATCACCAACTCGATGGATATGAACTTGAGCAAACTCCGGGAGACAGTGGAGGACAGGGAAGCCTGGCGTGCTGCAGTCCATGGGACTGCATAGAGTTGGACATGATTTAGCAATTGAACAACAACATATATACAGACAGACACATGCCCCCGACATCTTCTTTATCTGTTCACCTGTTGATGGGTGCTTAGGTTGTTTCCATATCTTAGTTATTACAAACAATGCTGTGATGAACACAGGGGTGCACATATATTTTCAAATTAGTGTTTGCATAGTCTTTGGATAATAACCAGAAGTGGGATAGCTGGATCATATGGTATTTCTATTTTTAATTTTTTGAGAAATTTCCATAATGGCTGCATCTATTAAATTCCCATCAACAGGGTATGAGAGCTCTCTTTTCTCCATATCCTCACCAGCACTTGTTATTTCTTGCCTTTTTGATAATAGCCTTTCTAGCAGGTATGGGGTGATGATATCTTACTATGGTTTTGATTTGCATTTCCCTATTTAGTGATGCTGAGCATCTTATCACGTGCCTATTGTCCATTTGTCCTGGAGAAGGAAATGGCAACCCACTCCAGTAGTCTTGCCTGGAGAATCCCATGGACAGAGAAGTCTGGCAGGCTACAGTTTACGGGATCACAAAAGTCAGACACGACCTAGCAACTAAACCACCAATACCACCACCATTATCCATTTGTATGTCTTCTTTGGAAACATATCTATTCAGCTCCTCTAAGGGAGAGGATTAAAAAAAAATAAACTGCAATAACAACAAACAAAACTTAGATCATTAAATAAATGTTAT
Organism: Neotragus pygmaeus; assembly: GCA_006410875.1. NCBI lineage: Eukaryota > Metazoa > Chordata > Mammalia > Artiodactyla > Bovidae > Neotragus > Neotragus pygmaeus. Next base: position 302,607 of record SJYV01000803.1, read on the forward strand.
TTAACGTACGTTCAAGAGTGAAATTCCACAATAACGTTATCAAGCTGTATTTCCTATTTATTTTATGGCTTTAAGCTATCTTTAACCTGTATGTGAGTCAAGGAGTAACACTTAGAACCTTTCGTGGAACAAGTGACTGGTTTGAAATTGAGAAAGGAGTACGGCAAGGCTGTATATTGTCACTGTTTATTTAACTTATATGCAGAGTACATTATGTGAAATGCCAGGCTGGATGAAGCTCAAGCTGAAATCAAGATTGCTGGGAGAAATATCAACAACCTCAGATATGTAGATGATAACTCTCTAATGGCAGAAAATGAAGAGGAACTAAAGAGCCTCTTGATGAAAGTGAAAGAGGAGAGTGAAAAAGCTGGCTTGAAACTCAACATGCAGAAAACTAAGATCATGGCAGCTGGTCTCATCACTTCATGGAAAATAGAAGAAAAAGTGGAAGCAGTGACAGATTTTCTCTTCTTGGATGCCAAAATCACTAGATGGTAACTGCAGCCATGAAATTAGAAGACACTTGCTTCTTGGAAGGCAGGCTATGACAAACCTAGACAGCATATCAACTTTGCTGACAAAGGTCCGTATATTTAAAGCTATGGTTTCTCCAGTAGTCATATATGGATGTGAAAGTTGGACCAGAAGGAAAGCTGAAGACTGATGCTTTCAAACTGAGGTGCTAGAGAAGACTCTTGAGAGTCCCTTGGACTGCAAGATCAAACCAGTCAATCCTAAGGGAAATCAAACCTGAATACTCATTGGAAGGACGAATGCTGAAGCAGAAGCTACAATACTTTGTCCACCTGATGTGAACAGCTGACTCACTGGAAAAGACCCTGATGCAGGGAAAGTCATTAGTAGTCATTAAGCATAGTCATTCCAGGATGTCTGGCTCTAGGTGAGTGATCATACCATCGTGATTATCTTGGTCGTGAACATCTTTTTTTGTACAGTTCTTCTTAATATCTTCTGCTTCTGTTAGGTCCATACCATTTCTGTCCTTTATAGAGCCCATCTTTGCATGAAATGTTCCCTTGCTATCTCTAATTTTCTTGAAAAGATCTCTATTTTCCCATTCCGTTGTTTTCCTCTATTTTTTTGCATTGATAGCTGAGAAAGGCTTTCTTATCTCTTCTTGCTATTCTTTGGAACTCTGCATTCAGATGCTTATATCTTTCCTTTTCTCCTTTGCTTTTCGCTTCTCTTCTTTTCACAGCTATTTGTAAGGCCTCCCCAGACAGCCATTTTGCTTTTTTGCACTTCTTTTCCATGGAGATGGTCTTGATCCCTGTCTCCTGTACAATGTCACGAACCTCAGTCCATAGTTCATCAGGCACTCTATCTATCAGGTCTAGTCCCTTAAATCTATTTCTCACTTCCACTGTATAATCATAAGAGATTTTATTTAGGTCATACCTGAATGGTCTAGTGGTTTCCCCTATTTTCTTCAATTTAAGTCTGAATTTGGCAATAAGGAGTTCATGATCTGAACCACAGTCAGCTNCTCACTTCCACTGTATAATCATAAGGGACTTGATTTAGGTCATACCTGAATGGTCTAGTGATTTTCCCTACTTTCTTCAATTTAAGTCTGAATTTGGTAATAGGGAGTTCATGATCTGAGCCACAGTCAGCTCCCAGTCTTGTTTTTGCTGACTGTATAGAGCTTCTCCATCTTTGGCTGCAGGAATATAATCTGATGTCCACGTGTAGAGTCTTCTCTTGTGTTGTTGGAAGAGGGTGTTTGCTATGACCAATGTATTCTCTTGGCAAAACTCGATTAACCTTTGCCCTGCTTCATTCTGTATTTCAAGGCCAAATTTGCCTGTTACTCCAGGTGTTCTTGACTTCCTACTTTTGCATTCCAGTCCCCTATAATGAAAAGGACATCTTTTGGGGGTGTTAGTTCTAAAAGAGCTTGTAGGTCTTCATAGAACCGTTCAACTTCAGCTTCTTCAGTGTTACTGGTTGGGGCATAGACTTGGATTACCGTGATGTTGAATGGTTTGCCTTGGAAACAAACAGAGATCATTCTGTTGTTTTTGAGATTGCATCCAAGTACTGCATTTCAGACTCTTTTGTTGACCATGATGGCTACTCCATTTCTTCTAAGGGATTCCTGCCTGCAGTAGTATATATAAAGCTCATCTGAGTTAAATTCACCCATTCCAGTCCATTTTAGTTCGCTGATTCCTGGAATGTTGACATTCACTCTTGCCATCCCCTTTTGACCACTTCCAATTTGTCTTGATTCATGGACCTAACATTCCAGGTTCCTATGTTAGAAACTCTGAAATGAGCATCCAATATGAAATTGATGCTGTAACTGGGAATTAAAAGCTAAAATACAGAGTTAAGAATTGGATAGCCAAATCAGAGTCATTGAGTGGTTTTCACAATATGTGACTCTGACCTGAGAATGACCCCTACCCTCACCAAAAATAAATCTCATGATCGGGCCTTTTCAAGTATGTTAACATCTATCAGCAAACTCTCCGCACTACTCTTCCATTCATAGGTTGTGCAGTTTAGATTGTGTTATTCAGATGTATTTGACAGCTCCAAAGGAAGTGCCAATGAATATATCAGACCCTGCCTTGTTTTCTGTCTTGGGACTAATTCCAAAGCTTAGATCAGTCACAATTATAAGCCCTGTTCTGGGAGAAGCATTTCATCATCCTCTGCAAGAGGCAGGGGAGTTCAAATAGTTCAAGCTCCAGGCCCTAGTGGGTGCTCAGTCACTTCAGTCATGTCCAACTCTTTGTGAACCCATGTACCAGAGCCTGCAGGCTCCTCTGTCCATGGGATTTCCCAGGAAAGAACACTGGAGTGGGCTGCCATTTTCTCCTCCAGGGGATCTTCCAGACCGAGGGATTCAACCCACATCTCTTGCATTGACAGGTGGATTCTTTACCATTGAGCCACCTGGCTCAATTGCCCTAATATATATCTGTCTTTCATGCTCAAGGTACCTTTGCCAGTGGTCAGTCCTCAATTTACCATCATTTATTAACTTCCTGATGGCCCAGAACAACGACCTGATGTTTCTTCAGGAATACAAAAAATTGCCACTCCACCCACTAGTATCCCATTTCCTCTGTAAGCTGGACTCCTGCTCTGAGGCTCTGTCCATGTGATGGGAAAACCAATTCCTAAATATATAATTTTGCTCTTCTTCCCAAGTGCCACCCAGGGACCCAAATCCTGCCTATTCAAGCCTACTTGTTGGCATTTTTTTTTTTTTTTCCTGCATGGACAGACCTCCCAGAATTCTGACCTCATGCATACTGACTGAATTCCTGTGTATAATGACCTACCCGCAGAATTGGTGGACCTACCCCATTCTGTCTGTTCCCAGAATTAATTCTGAAACCTTTGTACCACCTCTTAAAATGGACCCCCTCTGCAATTCTCTTCTTTTCTGAGCAGCTCTCTTTGGCAAGATCAAATTTTCCAACCCCCACAACTTCCACTAGCCAGTTAACTTTTTAAAAATGTTTATCCACACGCAAAGGCTCTAATTCATGCTTAGAGCCAAAGACAAAGAGGGAAAACAAAACAAAATGACAACACACTCATAGATACAGCTTCTTTGGGTTGTATTTATGACACGTTGTCTTGGTCCAAGAGTGCCAAATGATCATTTCTATAGAAATGCCTTATCTGTTCATTAAAATTAAAACAGCTATTTTATAACTTATTATTATATAAATTATATACTATATAATTTATCTTGTATGTTTATATTATAGACTTAATAAATATAAATGCATTTATTTCAAATAATTTAGGGAAATTATTTTAATAGGTTAAATTTTCACTTCATTTTAAAGTATGGAAACTATTTGTATTAATCTCCTTTGAAATTTATCCTGAGAAGATTCAAAGTCACAACATGAAGATTCTGCATCACCAGGTAGGGTCGCCTTCAAAATCCTTCTGAACACTTCTCAGGAACACAGAGCAGGTCTCAATTTAGCAGCAGGAACTGGGCGATCTTAGCTATTATTAGAATCTTCTCCACAGTTGCCAAAGAGGTATTTAAAGTGAAAAAGTGAAAGTAAGAAAGTTAAAAAAGAAACTAAGAGAGAAAAGGAAGGAAAGCAATAAATAAAAGACAATATGGCTTTCTTAGTTCAGTTTAGTCACTCAGTCATGTCCAACTCTTTGTGACTCTATGGCCTGCAGCATGCCAGGCCTCCCTGTCCATCACCAACTCCCAGAGCTTAATCTAACTCATGCCTATCAAGTCAGTGATGCTATCCAAGTATCTCATCCTCTGTTGTCCCCTTCTCCTCCCACCTTCAATCTTTTCCAGCTTCAGGGCCTTTTCAAATGAGTCAGTTTTTGCATCAGGTGGCCAAAGTATTGGAGTTTCCGCTCCAACATCAATCCTTCCAATGGATATTCAGGACTGATTTCCTTTAGGATTGACTGGTTGGATCTCCTTGCAGTCCAAAGAACTCTTAGGAGTCTTCAACATCACAATTCAAAAGCATCAATTTTTGGCACTCAGCTTTCTTTACTCACATCCATACATGACAACTGGAAAAGCCATAGCTCTTACTAGATAAGCCTTTGTTGGTAAAGTAATGTCTCTGCTTTTGAATATGTCTAGGTTAGTCATAGCTTTTCTTCCAAGGAGCAAGGGTCTTATTTCATGGCAGCAGTCACCATCTGCAGTGATTTGGGAGCTTCAAAAAATAAAGTCTGTCACTGTTTCCATTGTTTCCCCATCTATTTGCCATGAAGTGATGGGACTGGGTGCCATGATCTTAGTTTTGTGAATGTAGAATTTAAGCCAGCTTTTTCACTCTCCTCTTTCACTTTCATCAATAGTTCTTCGCTTTATGCCATAAGGGTGGTGTCATCTGCATATCTGAGGTTATTGATATTTCTCCCAGCTTTCTTGATTCCAGCTGGTGCTTCATCTAGCCTGGCATTTCTCATGATGTACTCTGCATTTAAGTTAAATAAGCAGGGTGACATACTCCTTTCCAGATTTAGAACCAGTCTATTGTTCCACATCCAGTTGTAACTGTTTTCTTGACCTGCATACAGATTTCTCAGGAGGTATTTCCCATCTCTTTCAGATTTTTCCACAGTTGCTTTCTACAGATGCTTTAAATGAAAACAAGAAATGGTTCCAAATCTATTAGGAGGATAGAAAGATTTCTAAAGCAGCTACTACTTGGTAGTTTTAAATATGATGCAGTTATGTATATAAAGTAAGTAATAAATCATACCATATGTTACTTTGTATTTTATTTAGTACAATAGGAGTCTGCAAGCTTTTCTGTAAAAGGACAGATGATAAATATTTTAGACTTCACGAGTTGGTCATGCTGGTTGCAATCAACTATGCAACTAATAAACTATGCTGTTGTAACATGAGAGTAACCATGGACAATATGTAAGCAAAAAGTGGCAGTGTTCCAATAAAACTTTATTTACAAAAGAGAATTGGCCAGTTCATGGGACATAGTTTGCCAATTCCCAGTACAGACTGTAAAATCATTTGATTATATTGTGAAATAAATCATTTGACATATGATATTATAAATATTTTCACAGGAAACATCATGTAAAATAGATATACTGAATCATGTATAATTAGCTTTACAAGGAATGGGGATTATCCTGTTTCAGAAAACAATTTTGACTGGTCAGTGCTATGTACTCTTTGAGTTTTGGCTGTTTCCTCAGTGGTAGGGTTGATTACGGAGAAGGCAATGGCACCCCACTCCAGTACTCTTGCCTGGAAAATCCCATGGGAGGAGAAGCCTAGTAGGCTGTAGTCCGTGGGGTCGCTAAGAGTTGGGCACGACTGAGCGACTTCGCTTTCGCTTTTCACTTTCCTGCATTGGAGAAAGAAATGGCAACCCACTTCAGTGTTCTTGCCTGGAGAATCCCAGGGATGGGGGAGCCTGGTAGGCAGCTGTTTTTGGGGTCGCACAGAGTCGGACACGACTGAATCGACTTAGCAGCAGCATCTGCCCACCAGGCTCCTCCGTCCGTGGGATTTTCCAGGCAAGAGTACTGGAGTGGGGCGCCATTGCCTTCTCCAAGCANAGGCAGCTGTTTTTGGGGTCGCACAGAGTCGGACACGACTGAATCGACTTAGCAGCAGCATCTGCCCACCAGGCTCCTCCGTCCGTGGGATTTTCCAGGCAAGAGTACTGGAGTGGGGCGCCATTGCCTTCTCCAAGCAGCAGCAGCAGAGTTGATTAAATCCAAAGCAAGTTCTTTCAAAGTAAGTTAGTTAATAAATAAATGTGCAGTTTTATTGAAGAACAGTATACAATTTCACTTCTTTTCTTTAACATTTAAATTACCTATGTGATTTAATTACCAAATTAAGTGGATAACAATTAGAGGCAATTTTAGTTTTTAATGGTCTATTTCCTATCTGCATTTGCTTTTCTCCATTTTAAGCAGAATAAATTAACTAAGCAGAGCTCTATGGACTGAATGTTAACAAGAAAAGCATCTGTGATCATCACACAATACAAAAAAACTGAATCACCAATACAACTTGCAGTTTGGCTTCTGTTGCTCAATAGTGAAGTTGCTCAGTCGTGTCCAACTCTTTGTGACCCCATGGTCTGTAGCCCACCAGACTCCTCCATCCATGGGATTTTCCAGGCGAGAATATTGGAGTGGGTTGCCATTTCCTTCTCCAGGGGATCTTTCCCACCCAGAGATCGAACCCAAGTCTCCATCATTGCAGGCAGATGCTTTTACCTTCTGAGCCACCAGGGAAGCCCTTGCTACTCAATAGTCCTCAGTTTTTATGGCACATTCATTCAATTGTGTATCTTCCTTAGGACCCCTGAGGTGTCTCTCAAACAACCTGGAGTAAGGTTATATATGCAAAACCTCCAGCATTCACTCCCAAAGTATTAAATGAAAGAAATTGCTCCTTAAGAATGTACAAGCATTCAGCTCATAGATCATGAAAACATTAAGTTTTCCAGAATATCAAACAGATGTGATACATATGGACTTCCTAGGTGGCACTAGCAGTAAAAAACCTGCCTGTCAATGTACTTCATGGCAAATAGATGGGAGAAAAAACTGGAAACAGAAACAAACTTTATTTTCTTGGGCTCCAAAATCACTGCTGATAGTGACTGCAGCCATGAAATTAAAAGATGCTTGTTCCTTGGAAGGAAGGCTATGACAAACCTAGGCAGCATATTAAAAAGCAGAGACATCACTTTGCTGACAAAAGTTCATATAGTCAAAACTATGGTTTTCCCAGTAGTCATGAACAGATGTGAGAGTTGCACCTTTAAAGAAGGCAGAGTGCTGAAGAATGGATGCTTTTGAACTGTGGGGCTGGAGAAGACTCTTGAGAGTCCCTTGGACTGCAGGGAGTCCATCCTAAAGGAAATCTGTCCATCCTAAAGGAAATCAACTTTGAATATTCACTGGAAGGACTGATGCTGAAGCTGAAGCTCCAATCCTTTGGCCACCTGATGTGAAGTACTGACTCACTGGAAAAGACCCAGATGCTGGGAAGGACTTCAGTCAGAAGGAGAAGGGGATGACAGAGTATGAGATTGTTGGATGGCATCATAGAATCAACGGACATGAGTTTGAGCAAACTCTGGATAATAGTGAAACACAGGGAAGCCTGGTTTGATGCAGTCCATGGGGTGGCAGAGAATCAGACAAAATTAAGTGACTGGACAATAACAACAAAAATTGTCTGGGTTACTGCACTTAATATGTAATTTCTAGGCCAATTTAAGTTGCTGCAAATGGAAGAATTTCATTCTTTTTTTTTTTTTCCTGAGTAATATTCCATTGTGTGTATGTACTTTTTTATCTATTCACCTGTCAATAAACATTTAGGTAGTTTCCATGACTCAGTTATTATAAATAGTGCAGTTATGAATATTGAGGGGTGTGTGTATATATATATATACATATATGTGTATATGTATGTATATAATTTTGAATTAGGCGATTTTTTCCCAAATATATACCCAAGATCAAGATTGCTGGATCATATGGTAACTCTATTTTCAGTCTTTTAAGAAACTTCCATATTGTTCTTCATAGTGGCTGCACCAATTTACATTTCCACCACCAATGTGGGAAGGATGTCCTTTTATTTTAGCACCTTATACTTTCACACACAAAAAAAGCCTAGTCACCTCATATCTCTCACTAGAGCTTCAAATTTCAAATATGTATAAGAAATCTTGTTGTTGTTGTTTTTTCCCAAACATGAAGAGGAAAAAATTCATTAATTCTCATTTTTAGTTTTCTGGTTTTTTTTTTTTTTTTTCAATTACCAACAAATAATCACCAGTAATCATCAGCTCTGTATATTGCCCAAACTAATGACTTGAGGACTCTGAAAGTATGCAAGTCCTGTTGGATAGTTTGGTCACAAAGTCACTTGGCATCTCAGCGTTGTATGTACTGTCTTTATCAGTGTTCAGTAGTATGTCCAAAATGCTTTATAAAATGTGTTTACTTCCCTGCTGCAGATGTCACAAACTTGCTCTGGAGTGCTCTTTCTCAGTCACGTCCTATCCTTTGCTACCCTGTGGACTGTAGCCAGGTTGCTCTGTCCGTGGGCTTTTTCATGCAGGAATATTGAAGTGGGTTGCCATTTCCTCCTCCCAGTGATCTTCCTAACCCAAAAATCAAACCTGCGTCTCCTGTATCTCCTGCATCACAGGCACACCCTTTACTTGCTGAGCCATCAAGGAACTTGCTCCAAGTGACTATAAACTTTCATTACAGGGCTCCTTTTGGAGTTTGCCAGAGACTTCACACGACGTCTTTTTGTATGAAATTACAGAGACCTCTAGAAGCATGGGGTCTACTGGATCATACGGTCTTATAGGCAGAGCTCCTTATAGTGGCCACCAAGCCATATCTTTCTCTGCGCTGCCACTTACAACTAGAGACCTTCCACATCACTTGATAAATGGGTTGGAGTAATGTCTCTAAATGTGGACTTGAAGTCTGTCAACTTTGCACTTCTGTTTCAGTGGAAGGAGATGCAAAGTTCAATAACTTGTCCTTGATGTTAAAAGGTGTATCACTATCTTCAGAGTCTGATTTCCAAACAATAGGAGTCTAAAATAACACCAATATAGTAGGCTGACTGCTTTAGAATTTGTTTTTCATCCTCTGGAGTGCACATTTCCTTCCAAAGCAACCAGAATTGATATTACCTCCTATCAGTTTCAATCAACATGATGTCATCAATACTGTGGACCAATGAGGGTTCTGCAGAATATCTAGATGGACCAAGGCATTTTAGGACTCTATATTGTGACCAAGACTGGGAGATTTAATAGCACTGGACCAAGACAGTGGATGTCTGCCTGACTGCTAAGTTGCTACAGTCCTTATCAAACTCTTTTCAATCCCATGGACTGTAGTCTGTTAGGCTCCTCTGTCCATGGGATTCTCCTGGCAAGAACACTGGAGTGGGTTGCAGTTTTGTCCTCCAGGGGACCTTCCCAACCCAGGGATCGAAGCTGTGTCTCCTGCACTGCAGGTGGATTATTTACCGTCTGAACCACTAGGGAAGCCCAAGACAGTGGATAAACACCATTAATTATTAGTTGTGAATTATTTCTAATCTGCTTTCCAGTGACTTTGAAAAGAATGCATTCATTATATCAATAGCCACACCAGAAGCTGTGTGAATCTGCTTTAATAAAGATACTGCAGCTGACACAAAACATTGATTTGGGATACTACTTAATTAAATCACAATGGTAGTTATTATTCTAGTTGTGAGAAACATGAGGTAGGATGAATGATGGGGTAGGGTGTTGATATAGCCCATAAGGAGGGAAAGCAGGGATTAGAAGACTATAAGAAGGATTTGTCAATAGTACTTTTAACAGGTTGTGGTGGAGGGTTTCTCGGGAGTCTGGCTATGATTGTAAAAGCCCCCAGCAGAAAGAAGCATTCCTCTTTAGCTGTGGCAGAACTCTTCATAAAACCTCCTAGAAAGTCATTGGTATATACAGAAATCTAGGGAATAATAAAATCAAAATGAGCCTCCTGCTCTTAGGGAACTGAATAGTTCGCAAGAAGATAAAGCATATTCTATCAGAAATTATGAGATGAAAGTATGTAAATAGCAGCAAAATAAAGTGTGTGTTTTATTTAACAGAGAATGATCAGCATGAATCATAAGGGGCAGGAAGGCAGTGGGGGAGGGGAGGATTGCTTAAGTTGGCTGTAGATATGTTAGTTTTATCAGTGACATTTGATAAGGGAGAGCAAAGGAAATGAAGTTTTAAAAAAATGTGCTTTACACTCTTTGACCATGGAAAAGTAATTTAATTGCTCCGAGTCTCCATTTCCTCTTCTGTGAACAAAGAGTTTGACACATGCCTTAACTCAGGTTCCAAAAACAGAGCCTAATATGAAGATTACACACTAACGTTTTGGGGTCTGGGATGAGGGGTGGGAGGCGCCAGGTGAGAACCACAGGAGTAAGGATGAAGAAAGACATGGCAGAAAAGGAAGGAAATCTATAAAAGGTGGTAAACTGTTGAATTGGCCAAAGCTTTAAAAGAGAAATATTTGTGGCTTAGACATGAAAAATATCAATAACCTCAGATATGCAGATGACACCACCCTTATGGCATGAAGTGAAGAGGAATTAAAGGGTCTCTTGATAAAGGTGAAAGAGTAGAGTGAAAAAGCTGGCTTAAAATTCAACATTCAGAAAACTAAGATCTTGGCATTGGTCACATCACTTCATAGCAAATAGCTGGGAAACAATGGAAGCAATGACAGATTTTATTTTCTTAGGCTCCAAAATCATCACAGATGGTGACTGTAGCCATAAAATGAAAAGATGCTTGCTCCTTGGAAGAAAAGCTATGACAAATCTACACTATGTTTTAAAAACTAGAGACATTACCTTGCTGGCAAAGGTTCATATAGTCAAAGCTATGACCTTTTCAGTAGTCATGTATGGATATGAGAGTTGGACCCTAAATAAGGATAAGCACCAAAGAACTGATGCTTTTGAACTGTGGTGTTGGAGAAGACTCTTGAGAATCCCTTAGACTGCAAGGAGATCAAACCAGTCAATCCTAAAGGAAATCAACCATGAATATTATTCATTAGAAGAACGGATGCTGAAGTTGAAACTCCAGTACTTTGGCCACCTGATGCAAAGAGCTGACTCATTGGAAAAGACTTTGATGTTGGGAAAGATGGAAGGCAGGAAGAGAAGGGGACAACGGAGGATGAGATTTTTGGATAGCATCACCGACTCAATGGACATGAGTTTGAACAAGCTCCAGGAAGTAGTGAAGGACAGTGAAGTCTGGTCTGCTGTGGTACATGGGATGGCAAAGAGTCAGACAGGACTAAGAACAAGAACAAGAACGAGATGTGAAGTGTATCTCCAGGAAGGTCATATCTATAGTTTGCAGAACACAATGTGGTTAAAAAAGGGGGCCAGGGCTTCCCTGTGCTCCAGTGGTTAAGAATCTGCCTTGCAATGCATGGGACACTGGTTCCATTCCTGGTCTGGGAAGATTCCGCATCCACGGGTAACTAAGCCCAGGCACCGCAACTACTGAGCCTGCGCTCTGAAGCTCATGAGACACAACTACTAAACCCCTGAGCCCTAGAGCCTCGGCTCCACAACAAGAGAAGCCACCACCATGAGAAGTCTGCACACTTGAGGAAGCCCCTGCACAGCAACAAAGACCCAGCACAGCCAAAAATAAATTTAAAAATTTTTTTTAAGAAAAAGAACATATCAGCTGGCTCATTCCAATTTTTTCCAAACTAGTGAAAGTTTACACCGAAGGCTGCTGATGTCTCTTACACTGTTAGGTTCTCAATCCCAGTCTCTTTTAGCTGCCACTAGGGAAGTCCGATCTCACACTCCATGGGTTTTTCTGAGCCAAGAAATGAATAAAATTAGTGCAGCCAGCGTGGTGCAGTGGGGTCAGACTGGGGTCCCAGCCTCAGTGCGGCTTCCATGTCATTAAGAACAGTGTGAACAGCAAAGAACCGTCTCACTCCCGGGCATGAGGAGTCAGGCACAGAATTAGAAGGCGGACGCTGATAACAGATGTCTTGGTCATGACAGGGGCCATGAGAAGCTGGGAGCTGGCTTACACTGGGTCAGATACAAATGAAATGATGTCTACAGCTTTTACCAATTTTAGGATTCTACAGCCGTATGGGTCCCTGGAATGAAATCCCAGAGCACCCAATAATTAATTGAAAGGATTCATAATTACAGAATAGCCCATTAATTTCCATTGGCAACATTCCAATGAATAGCAAGAGTTTGTGATGCTTTTTTTTTTTTTTTTCCTGTAGTAATGTCTGAGCTCCACGAAATCAAGAAGTGAAATATGGAATCGTGTGCTTTAAAAAAACATGTGCTACAGAGGCAAATCTGGCCTCAGTCCTGAATTCCATAGACAGTCCCTTATTGCTAACAGCTGTGCTGGTTTGGGTTTACAAAGCAGCCCCACATTCTCCTATATGTGAAGTAGCTAACACATAGAAATGACTTTCTTGGATCTGCTCAATGTATTTTTCATGAAAAGGTGACTGATTGCACTCCTGCAAAAAAAAAAAAAAAAGTACCGTGTTTAAATGAATGAGAGCTTGAGAACTTTTGATAATATTTTTAGTTTTATAATCTTGTTCTAAACAGTCTTTATGGCTACATGCAAATTCTCAGTTCTAAGGAATTTCAGAAAGCTAGTACTCTTGCTTGGAAAATCCCATGGACGGAAGAGCCTGGTGGGCTGCAGTCCATGGGGTCACTAAGAATCGGACACAATTGAGTGACTTCACTTTCACTTTTCACTTTCATGCATTGGAGAAGGAAATGGCAACCCACTCCAGTGTTCTTGCCTGGAGAATCCCAGGGACGGGGGAGCCTGGTGGGCTGCTCTCTATGAGGTCCTTTCTATGAGTCAGACACGATTGAAGCGACTTAGCAGCAGCAGCAGCAGCAGCAGTCTATTTAAAGATTAAATGGGAAGAATAGAAATAAATTGAGTAAATATGGTTAATGCCCTCCTTGTTCCCTTGGTTGCTTTTGGTAGTGTGCACAAATAATTGATGTAATAGTCTATGCTTCTGCATGTCAGGGAGAGGAAAGCATGACCACCAAAGGCTCCTGTATCTGTTTGCTTCACTCAGTTCTTCCTGGATGAAAACGGGTGGAAGAAATAGCCTGTTGTAAATGTCTTTGAATTGCACCTCCAAGATGTGCAGTGCACAACATAGGTAGCCTTTGGGGCAGTCTTACAAAGAAATGGGCCAGTCCCTGTGGCCAACATTATGTCTATGATAGCGATCACTCTGCAAGTGAGGTGAATGGTAGCTAGAAAAATACTGAATGATTTGTTCATTAAAAAGGGAGAGTAGAAAATATCCTGTCTTCTGATTCCTGTTCTAGTATTATCTTGTGACTAAACCCTCAGAGAAAAGGAAGTTTAGTGTAATACCATGTATCAATATGATATGCAGTAGAGATGAACACAAATACGGACTAAAAAGACTTTAGACAGCAAGTTGTCCTCCTTCAGGCTACAGTGCAGGCTCAGTCCAGCTACCGTTAGGGACAAACAGGACTCCTCCACTTCAAAGAGGAAATTTTCTTTCAAGAAGCGGGTGTATTCTGTATTTATTGTTCAACTATCCTTTTGGTCTATATTAATTTTATATCCTTGGGACTATACCACAGATTAGATAGTTTTTTGTTGATGTCAGGATTTACAGTCAATCTGAACTTTAGAAATATGAAAGAACTAAGAAAACATAGAACAGAAGAAAGAAAGCTAGAAGGTAATTCAGTTCAATTTAATCAGTAAAATGACCCTTTCATTAAAGCATTTACCTTAGGAGAGCTTGGAACCATTAATATCAATAATAATCAGGAAAGCTAAAAGCCAAAATAAATCAAGTGGTCTTTTATTACATGGCGTGGATCTAAGTGTTCACATACATTATTTTATTCAGTCTTTTTTGAGAAAACGGTGAGGTAGAAACTATCATCCCTTCTTAATAAATGAGACAGGAAAGCAAAAAGCTGTGCATGTGTGTGTTGGGGGCATAGGGTAGGGGGTTGGAAGAGTCACTTCTATTAATATTTAACCTACCTGCATTGAATCTCTACCATAATACACAGCAACTATATGTTTATTGCTGTGGGGAACAAAGATAAATGAGACATAGTCCCCAGCTCAAGATATTTGCCATCTAGGGGATTAGAGAGGCATGTACATAATTACAGGATTGTGGATGTAACTTATTCATATTCTCAAAATCTCCCTTTATTATCAAAAATGGATGATCCAATATATAGAAACTAAATGAACTATAGTTATGGCTGATAATGGTTAAAATAGTAAGTAAAATTAATGAACCCATTAAAAGGAAGTCTTCGAGAAAATTCCACTGGTGTGTCAAATAAAAGCATATTAATAATTCCCCTTGACTCACCACATACACACACACACAAAGAAATGGAAACAAAAAGTAAAATTGGGATGCTAAGTTTTTTTCAGTAATCTTTCATGCCATTACCCAAACAAAGTTATTAAACAAATGGAAAGCAGACATAAAGAGGGTTTTGGAAGGTATTAGCTTCAGAAAAACCAGTTCAGTCACCACACTGCCATATCATGTATCCTCTAAAAGGTGTGGGTTTGAAGCTGATGGCTGATCATGATCACAGAGCAACCTTGTTTGAATGACGTGACACTCAAGTCTCAAAGGGGAAACCAAGAAGAAAATAACTTTAGGGTGAACTCTACATTCCATTAGAACATTTAGAGTTACACAGCTCCCAGCTTAGAACTGCATCTATCCATAGGATATTGCTAGTTTCTTAAATATCTGGGAAGATCTTGGCATTGTGGTATCAGGGCATTTATAACTCCTTGACAGTTGGATAAGAGTCTGTCCAACGTGAATGGATCATCAGCAGTCCCAACCATCTTGTTGCACTAGTGCATTGCTTTTGATATTTACAGAGGGTGACCAAACTTTACAGCATTTTAAACTGAACGATTTTAAAACTGACTATTTGGGAGAAAGCAGCAGCTCATGTTGGTAAAAAAAAAAAAAAAAATTGGAAAACGTGGAAATAAGATTGTGATATGACTAGGCAAGAGCAAGATCATTCTCCCTTTAGGAGAGAAAAAAGTTGGCAAACTCTTTAATTGCTTCAGCTAGTGTATGCTCTCATAGCTATACTTTTTATGCAATTAGCTTGAATAATTAAAGTACACATGCTTTATTTACATAATCTCATTCATGACTGAGTCAGCTGAAGTTCATTATAGTTAAAAGCAAGTAACAGGAATGGAATTGCTATTTTAAAGTAGGTTCTCAGTCTCTGTTTTCTGGGTTAGAGGCCTCAGGATCCTCTGGAAATTTGTGAGAAATTAACACCTGGCTCCCATGATGGCTCAGCTGTAAAGAATCCACCTGCAGATTCAGGAGATGCAGGTTGGTTCCCTGGGTCAGGAAGATGCCCTGGAGCAGGAATGGCAATCCACTCCAGTATTCTTGCCTGGGAAATCCCATGGACAGAGGAGCCTGGGGGACTGTAGACCATGGGGTCCCAAAAGAGTCGGACATGACTTAGCAACTAAACAAAAATGCAGCAGGTCCTAACCAAGACCTACTGTCTCAGAAACTCTGGGGATGGGGTTAGCAATCTGCTTGAACAAGCCCTATTAGGTGGTCTTGATTGGGGTATACTAAAGTTTGAGAATCACGGTTAGTGCTCTCAAAAACCAGAAGGGGTAAACCATTTTGTGTAACTGGCTTGCAAAATACAATTAAATGATTTAAGCCATTGGCTTCCTGGAATCTGGGCCCCAGTTAAAAGCACTCACATTCACATTTTGCAAATCTCTATTATGGTCAAACAAATTATGTTTGCTGGTCAAACATAATTATAGGCTGAATTTGACCCACTGACCCTTAGTTGGCAGCTTTGGTTTTAAAGACGTATTTAGCAACACAATTTTAGAAAAGGTTTACAATTTTAAAGCAAGTTTATCACAATTTACATGATGAAAAACATTTTCCTTGCAGTTTACCATCTTGGAAGTTCTTCTCATACCTCAATACTTTTGGAGTTGTAGATGTTCAACTGATATTTAAACTGGTTGCCTGGTCTGATGATAAAAAAAAAAAAAATAGAGGAAGTTATGTCTCCCAGGGATCAATAGGTATGTGGTTAGTTGGTCCAACCAGGATGAGCTGTATAATGTTTTAAAGGCAGTGGAAAATTGAGGGGGAAAAAAAGGAAAAAAAGCTGTGTTCTCCATAGCCCAAGCAAAGTTTACATAAAAGACACAAGTTTAAGAAAATAATTATTAAGAATTTCAAGATGGTAACAGAAGAATAGAGTTCTACTGATCATGGGACCTGTGTGACAACACAGTTGGTGCACCCATGGAGTCAGGCCTGCATCCAATGCTATTTCTTTTTTCCCTGTGGATACTATCTGTCTATTTTACCAAAAAAATGAATAGGCAAAGTTGGCTCAGGTGGTTAAGAATCTGCCCGCAGAGTAGGAGACCCAAGTTCAAACTCCTGGTCAAGAAGATCCCCTGGGGAATGGCAAACCACTCCAGTATTCTTGCCTTGAGAATTCCATGTACAGAGGAGCCTGGAGGGCTACAGTCCATGGGGTCGCAAAGACTCAGACACAACTGAGTGACTAACACTTATCCTTACTTAAGGACAGGTTGTAGGAAGATAAACTAAAATAGATCAGTTTTTACCCCAGTGTTCATCGCAGCACTGTTTATAATAGCCAGGACGTGGAAATAACCTAGATGTCCATCAGCAGATGAATGGATAAGAAAGCTGTGGTACATACACACAATGGAGTATTACTCAGCCATTAAAAAGAATACATTTGAATCAGTTCTAATGAGGTGGATGAAACTGNTTATAATAGCCAGGACATGGAAGCAACCTAGGTGTCCATCAGCAGATGAATGGATAAGAAAGCTGTGGTACATACACACAATGGAGTATTACTCAGCCATTAAAAAGAATACATTTGAATCAGTTCTAATGAGGTGGATGAAACTGGAGCCGATTATACAGAGTGAAGTAAGCCAGAAAGAAAAACACCAATACAGTATACTAACACATATATATGGAATTTAGAAAGATGGTAATGATAACCCTGTATGTGAGACAGCAAAAGAGACGCAGATGTACGGAACAGACTTTTGGACTCTGTGGGAGAGGGAGAGGGTGGGATGATTTTGGAGAATGGCAATGAAACATGTATAATATCATATAAGAAATGAATTGCCAGTCTATGTTCAATACAGGATACGGGATGCTTGGGGCTGGTGCACTGGGATAACCAGGTGGGAGGGGGGTCCAGGAGTGGAAACTTATGTATACCCGTGGCAGATCCATGTTGATGTATGGCAAAACCAATACAGTATTGTAAAGTAAAAAAAGAAAAAGAAAAAAGAAAAAAAGAAAAGCAGAGATATTACCTTGCCATCAAAGACCCATTTAGTCAAGGCTATGGTTTTTCCAGTGGTCATGTATGGATGTGAGAGTTGGACTGTGAAGAAAGCNGAGACAGCAAAAGAGACCCAGATGTATAGAACAGTCTTTTGGACTCTGTGGGAGAGGGAGAAGGTGGGAGAATTTGGGAGAATTGCATTGAAACATGTATACTATCATGTAAGAAACGAATCGCCAGTCTAAGTTCGATGCAGGATACAGGATGCTTGGTGCTGGTGCACTGGGATGACCCAGAGAGATGGTATGGGGAAGGAGGAGGGAGGGGTTCAGGATTGGGAACACATGTACACCCGTGGTGGATTCATGCTGATGTATGGCAAAACCAATACAGTATTGTAAAGTAAAATAAAGTTAAAAAAATTTTTTTAAATAAAATAAAAAGCTCCCCAAACACCCCTCTATTTTTGGCCATATCGTGTTCAGTAGCTACACAGCAACTGAAACCATTTGAGCACATTTTTTTTGGGGGGAGGGGTTGAGCAATGGGTAAGAATGTGTTCCCAACTGCAAATCCATATGAAATTGAGTAGGTTCCCCTCAATTCTTCCTTCTGTTCTTTTTACAGTGTCAACAAACACATTTGTAGCTTTTAGAATTATCTACACATTTTAGACCTAATTAGAAAACTTTTTTAAAATGATGAAATATTCACAAAACCTTTCTGTCTTTTTTTTTTCTTTCTAAACATGAACAAGAGCAAATACTCTTTTTCCTTTAGAAAGCTACTCATCAACAAAAGAATCTAATGCTTCTCAGTACCTTTTTTTCTGCTTCTTCTTCTTTTTTTTTTTTTTTTTTATCTTTATTTGTAGGCTTCCATTAAAGCTGACTTGTTTCTAGACATGAACATGGATCTGTGTATGATATAAACTTAGAATTATATGTGAAGGATCAGTTATAGTTACTAATGGGAATTGCTAACTTTGTATTAGTAAGCATGCTGACCAGACCTCTGCAATGAGAGGTCCAAAAACAGCATCTTATATAATACATATATTTGTTTTATTTTACATGCTCATTCAGTGCTGTTATAGAGGGTAAAAGAGATTGATCATCCAGGGTTCTTTTATCTTTTGGTCTTGACCTTCCTCTATGGTTTAAGGATCATGGTTTAAGGATAACACTGACTTGGACTTGCAGTAAAGCCTGTGTGAAAAGATAAAGAGAGGAAGAGTAGTTAACCTCTTTCTTGTATTTTCATGACCCCAAAGTTGCTCACATGTCCTTTCTGCCTATGCCATTGCAAAGATCTGAGTCACATAGCTATACCCAGATCCCTGGGAGACTGTGCAATATGGCTAGATGTGCAGCCATTCACTCAGGTAGGACTTACATGTATAAGAGTAAAATGGACATAGAGGAGAAGGCAACTGGCAACCTCTGCCACCATCTTAAAGATCCCGCTGTTTAGGAGGTACACATTTATGAGTGTTTAGAAGAGGTACCGTTCTATTTTTTCCACCTTGGTGCTGTTTCTTGACCTAGTTCACCTAATCCATAATTAGAATTTAATAAAGAAAGCCTGTTTAAGACAAAACTTAGAACAGACACCTACAGCATCAGTAGGTGTCTCTGCCTACCTGCCTTCTTTCCAGGTGTTAATGGAGTCTTGATGGATGAGAACTTTACAATAAATACTAAGATTTTTTTAAAGAAAATATTTTCTATTAATGTAGTGCAGCTTCAATGCCTTCTGTCAAATTAAGCACATCTTCTGTTACTGAAAGCAGCATAAAAAATAGAAAGGACATTTAACATTCAACAAATGTCAGGAAACATTCATCCTACTCTTGACTCTACAGGTGACTAACTGGATGGCCTTTGGCAAGATATATTGTGACCTTTAAAGGGTTTTGGGCTAAATAATGGTCCTCCAAAGACTTTCGGATCCTAATCCTCAGAACCTGTGAATATGACAAACAGGAATTTAATCAGCAGGTGGAATAAAGGCAGCTAATCAGCTGACTTTGAGATAGTGAATTTTGCTATATAACCCTTGTGGCTCCAATATGATCACAAGGGTATTGTTTTAAATTATTATGTTTGTGGTAATTTGTCATATAAATAATAGAAGATGAGTATTCAATTATATTTATTTTTAAAAGATTTTTTGAAAGATTATTTTAGAAGATTTTTTTTGAGGTGGATCATTTTAAAAATCTTTTACCGAATTTATTACACCACTGTTTTTGTTTTATGCATCCCTGACTCTGAAGGTGGAGTCTTAACTATTGGACCACTAGGGAAGTCCCTACATTATATTTAGATTCAAGAGTTTTACTACATGATTCAAATCATCTCTAGACTGGCACACTAAATATACCATCTTAGTTAATCCTTTTGACTCTATGACGTGGTATTAAAGGAGACCCAGTAAACAAGGAAGCTAAGTAACTTGCTCAAAATCACAAAGAAATTGCTTTAGAGTTTATGATCTATTATTTAAGACATTGTCTTTAAGAATATTAGAGGGGTTCTGATGCATTAATTTTAGGTTATATTGAATATCACAGAATAGGAATTGACAAACTTTTCTATAAATAGCTACACACACACACACACACACAAAATGTTTTAGGCTTTGGAGGTCAAATATTCTCTGTTCATCATCTTCAGTTCCACCATGGTTTCATGAGAGCAGCCACAGACAGTATGTCCAACACAANTGTATGGCAAAACCAATACAGTATTGTAAAGCAAAATAAAGTAAAAATAAAAATTAAAAAAAAATAAAATGGATAACCAACAAAAACCTACTGTATAGCAAATGGAACTCTGCTCAGTGTTATGTAACAGCCAGGTTTGGAGGGGGCGTGTTTGGGGAAGAATGGATACATGTATATGCATATCTGAGTTCCTTTGCTGTTCACCTGAAGCTACCACAGTATTGTTAATCAGCTATACTCCAATACAAAATGTTTTTGGTGTTAAATAAATGAATAAAATGTTTTCTTAAAAATAAAAAAAATAATTTAAAAATCAGTTTTATACTATGGATGGGCTTCCCTGATGGCTTAGCTGGTAAAGAATCTGCCTATAATGTGGGATACTTGGGTTTGATCCCTGGGTTGGGAATATCCCTTGGAAAAGGGAATGCTACCCACTCCAGTATCCTGACCTGGAGAATTCCGTAAACAATATAGTCCATGGGGTAACAAAGAGTCAGACACCACTGAGCGACTTTCACTTTCTTTCATTTTCATATTATGGGATATATGAATGGGTTTGTTGAACCTTGAAAAGGATTGTAAAAATAGAACATTAAACAAGTACTGTAATTGATCTTAACATTTACTTCCAATAAGACTTTGCTCTTAGTTGTATTTATATGTGGATGATCTTAAGTTGAAAGTTTCATAAAGGTCAAGAACTTTCTTATTCTTAATTACTTCTGTGACATGACTGATATCAATCTATAATGCATTATACTGAGA
Source organism: Neotragus pygmaeus (assembly GCA_006410875.1). Lineage (NCBI taxonomy): Eukaryota > Metazoa > Chordata > Mammalia > Artiodactyla > Bovidae > Neotragus > Neotragus pygmaeus. Next base: position 323,600 of record SJYV01000803.1, read on the forward strand.
ATGACATTTAATAACCACATCTTCTAAATGAATAAATTAAGCATTTTGGAAGCTTATACAAACTCTTTCAAGTGATGTGGATACTGCAGACATCACTGATGGAGTCAACGCATCTTCCAGTCTTCCTAAATTATTCCCCAAGTATAGCTTCTGGGAAGAAAACAATGTCAAGTGACCACCTCAGATTTAAGCAAAGTAGGTATTTGCCTATTTAATGGGGTATAGAGGAACATGTCTCAGAGTCTTTCTTTCATGTTAGTGTGAGACATAGCTTTGCATATTGCCTGAAATTTCTTTCCTTGTCAAGCCACTAACTTGACCGAGGCATTACACTGTCAACAAACACATGCTCTTGACTTCATTCTGTGTCAGGGCAAAACATTATGCCAGAATTGAGCAAACTGCAGATTTCACAATAGCACCTTCTTACCCTTGGAGCAAAATCCAAACATCTTATGTTTCCAGTACATTTTTTTAAAGTAGGTTCCTCCCTACCTTTCCACCCCATTTCACATCATTCTACCACTTGCAGATTGTTCTCTGGACACACTGTCCTGGAACAGGTGGAGCCTTGTTCTCCCTGACTTTTCACCCAATGACTTTTATTTGACCTTCAAACCGAAACAGAAAAACTTCTCAGAGAGGCCGCTCTTCAACTTTTCTTTCTAATATGCTAATACTAATATCCCACCATAGGGACCAACCCTCATCACCCTCCATCAGCTCCACAGCAGCCTCCTTTTTGGTAATCACTGCAATCAGTGACACTCTCTCATTTTTACTTAGTTATTTATTTAGGTTGTTTATCATCTCTAGTATGTAAACTTCTTTAAAGCAAGGACCCACTTGTCTTGTATATCTCCAAATCCTTAATGCCTATAACAGTGTCTGACTCAGAGCACATAATAAACATATAGTGACAAGTACTGAGTGAAATATACAAGTATATTTGAGTGGATCTTGGGAAGCGGTGTTAGAGAAAGAAGATAGGGAACAGAGAATCATGGATAGAAAAGTTAGAGGGAAGGAAACATAATGAAACCATATATAATTAGTTGAAGATGAACCATAAGAAGGTCCTGATGCTAGGTTCCCAGGAAAGAAGGAACAGCAGAAAGGGAAATTGAGAGGGAATGAAAATGCTCAATCCCCCTTACAATAGTTTTCTGAGTGTAGTTTTATTAAAATCTGACAACATTGGGATTTCTCTGGCTATCCTGTGGTTAGGAGTCCTTACGTCCACTGCAGGGTCAGGGGTTCAGTCCCTGGTCTGTGAATTAAGATCCCACAAGCCACATGACATGCCCCCTCAAAATAAGCTGACAAAATTTATGAGAAAGTATTCCCAAAATAATCTCTCATTCTAAGAGTGCTGGTAATTTACTTTCTTAAGATCCATGCAAAGCAAGCAATATCCTATTCTGAAGACTGGAAAACTAAAAACTTGATATGCTGACTGAGGTTTGTAAATCACCAAAATCAGGTTTTCACTGAGGCTCATAGATCTAGAAAGCTTTAGCAGTTTGGGCTTGGAGTTATTTTCCAAAGAAGATACTTGGTCAGCATTACATTTTCAAAGTAAAAACCATTCTTCATCTACCTCCTTTACGCTCAATTGCAAATTTTTAAAAGTACTTTGAGGAGAAGTTTTCCTTGTTTAGTCACAACTTGGAAGAATTTTATTTTTAGTTTTGACCTAAATCAAATAATGTTGAACCATAGCATTTTTTTTTAAGGGAGAGGGGGAAGGGAGCAATAATTTTCCCTATTTTAAGAAACCTGAACTCTATTTGCACTCAGAAAAACAACACTCTCAATAACCTGAACATGCGAACTTCAAAACTTGGCAGTGTAGAAGAGTCTGAATTAAGGAAAAAAAGCAACTGAAGCCAAATCCTATGAAAACCTGTCTCATACTTTTAAAATCACCCAATCTAAATAGAATAAAAGAATGTCTTGCCGTGAGAGGGGCCACAATTTCTTTCATTAAAAAATGTTATCTCCATTTATGATGGTTCAGTGAATGGTAATGTAACTAGAAGGTTTGGTTTAAGATGCCATTACAATGATGACATAAATCAAAGCACTAGTTAAGGTGCCAGAAAGCACTCACCAAAAAACAGTCTCCAGTGATGTTCTCCATCATCCTTTCCCATGAGCAACAGGTGATAACTCAGAAATCATTTTAAAGTTGTTTTAAATCCAAAGTCTGACTTCAAGTGTCAAGTTCTTAAAATTATCACTGCATTGATTGACATTTGGAAAAAACCTACTCAAAGTACATGCTATTTATTATCTCAGGGTTAGGACTTCCTCCAGGAATCAGTGATTTTTTTTTTAAATTTTCTCATTGTTTTGATAGTTTGTAAATGAATACTCTACATGCATAACTGTAAATAGCAAAAGAATTCAGATAACTTATAGTCGCATATCATGAGCACTCCCTCCTAGGTCACTGAAAATAGAATAGGTTACTGCAATTTGTTGAACTAAACTGAATACATTTTACAAAACATCTTATAATCAACATGAGAGAGTGTTCCTTTTGTGGTTGACAGTATACTTACAGGTGAGTCTCTACAAGTTCTTCACAGGCTGATACAATAGCAAAATTTTTAGCAATTCAGGCTTTAGCATTAAATAAAAGGGTTTTGAGTCTCAACTGTACTACTTGCTATGTGAATTTGGGAAGATTACTCTAGAAGCCTACATTTCTTTATCTGAAAATCAGGATGATAAAATCCTTAAGTCCTGAAAATCTGAAAAAATAATAAATGTTATGAAGTGCTTAACATACATTCTAGCAAATGATAGAATACTTGCACAGTAATGGTGGCAATAGTAAGAAGTGATTGAAGCAATATTACATGGTAGTAGCAGCAATGGTGGAAGGAGAAATGCTTGTCATATCATTAACTATAATACATATTATAATTACAGAACAATCTAGATTTTCATCACCGTTGCACTATATAAAATATCTCTTATTTGGAATATTTCAGGGATGTCATTTGACTAAAGTAAACTGTACGTTTAAAAGACATTGTAGGTGTTTTTGGTATCTTGGTCTGTTGACCATGTCTCACTATAAGCTTATTGCTTTTCTGATTCATAAGAAAGAATTCTCTGCCATACCCTGTTAGCAAAACAGTTTCCAAAAGAAATAAGAAATAAGTAAAGTATGCATTATCTCATGTAAGAGATATAAGGATGAATAAAATATAGCCCCTACTATCAAGAGAAGTTCAAGCCATAGAGTATAGTGTGATAAAGAATTACAGATACAAAGGAAAATTACAAATCAATAAGTGTGTTAAATGAGAAACACAAAATGCAACAGAGTTAAAAGGAGAAAAATAGACTTATTTGGTGGAATCAAGGAAAAATGAAGGAGTAGAATGTGGGGTGCATTTTGGAAGACTGAACAAAGAAAAAGAAATCACACGCTGGGAGACAAACCTCCGTGGGTCTTTGGCTTTTCTCCGTGTCTCTGGACACTGGTTGCTTTTGTTCCAGACCATCCCTACAGCTCAGATGGTAAAGAATCTGCTTGCAATGCAGGAGACCCGGATTCGAGCCCCAGGTTGGCACGATCCCCTAGAGAAGGGAATGGCAACCCTCTCCAGTTTTCTTGTCTGGAGAATCCCATGAACAGAGGACCCTGGTAGGCTACAGTCCACAGAGTCACAGAGAGTCAGACACGACTGAGTGACTAACACTGCTACCTCTATTCTCTCCAAGAGATAAGCATACAAATAACGTTGAGGGATACAGTGTGGAGCACAAGACAGGTTTGTTTGCTTCCCAATAAAATAAAGATAAAGTCTCCCATTGTGGCAAAGTTCAGACAGGTTTGCTTTCCACACATTACAAAAGATTTGGGTGTTCGAGACTTAGAGTTCTTCAGGTATAGTGCAAATCTACTGTGTATGCAGCAAACTAAACTTAATAGTAAATAGAAAATTATTATTAGAAAATTAATCAACCTAAATCTTGTAACATACAAGGCTATATCTGATATAAGAACAAGTGGGAATGTAAAGAATGTGTTATCATCTAGTAAATCAATGTACAAACTTTAAGTTGCATTATTTTATTTCTACATTCTAATTATTTGAATTTAAGCTATTTTTAATAACAGTGATAAATAACAAATATACTTTGAAGGTATAATTTTATATACTAAAAGTCCTTCTTAAAATTATATAAAACAAATTGATAAGCTATTACTACACATGGTAAAACAAATATTTATTTGGTCAAACAAACTATATGTGTTTATATGAGTATAATTATATGTTTATATATATGTGTATATATATATATATATATACATACACAGAGAGAGAGAGACATGGAGAGAGACTTTGGTAAAGCAACATATATACACACATACACACACACATAGTATGTGTGGGTGTGTGTTATAACCAAACACTAATTTAGTCTTCAGTTCAGTTCAGTCGCTCAGTTGTGTCAGACTGTTTGCAACCCCATGAATCGCAGCACGCCAGGCCTCCCTGTCCATCACCAACTCCCGGAGCTCACTCACTCATGCCCATCCAGTTGGTGATGCCATCCAGCCATCTCATCCTCTGTTATCCCCTTCTCCTTCTGCCCCCAATCCCTCCCAGCATCAGAGTCTTTTCCAATGAGTCAATTCTTCACGTGAGGTGGCCAAAGTATTGGAATTTCAGCTTTAGCATCAGTCTTTCCAATGAATACCCAGGAGTGATTTCCTTTAGAATGGACTGGTTGGATCTCCTTGCAGTTTAAGGGACTTTCAACAGTCTTCTCCAACACCACAGTTCAAAAGCATCAACTCTTCAATGCTCAGCTTTCTTCACANAAAGTATTGGAATTTCAGCTTTAGCATCAGTCTTTCCAATGAATACCCAGGAGTGATTTCCTTTAGAATGGACTGGTTGGATCTCCTTGCAGTTTAAGGGACTTTCAACAGTCTTCTCCAACACCACAGTTCAAAAGCATCAACTCTTCAATGCTCAGCTTTCTTCACAGTGCAACTCTCACATTCATACATGACCACTGGAAAAACCATAGCCTTGACTAGGTGGAATTTTGTTGGCAAAGTAATGTCTCTGCTTTGAATACGCTATCTAGGTTCATCATAACTTTTCTCCCAAGGAGTAGGTGTCTTTTAATTTCATGGCTGCAAGAACCATCTGCAGTGATTTTGGAGCTCAAAAAAATAAAGTCAGACACTGTTTCCCCATCTATTTCCCATGAAGTGATGGGACCAGATGCCATGATCTTCATTTTCTGAATGTTGAACTTTAAGCCAAATTTTTCACTCTCCTTTTTCACTTTCATCAAGAAAGTGAAAGCTTTTTAGTTCCTCTTCACTTTCTGCNGCTGGATGGCATCACTGACTTGATGGGCGTGAGTCTGAGTGAACTCCAGGAGTTGGTGATGGACAGGGATGCCTGGTGTGCTGCAATTCATGGGGTTGCAAAGAGTCGGACATGATTGAGTGACTGAACTGAACTGATACTAAACAAAGTTCCCCAGAGAAACAGAATCAATAGGAGAGATAGAGTTAGAGTATATGTAGATTTATTATGAGGGGTTGGCTTACACAGTTATGGAAGACTAAGATTACATGGGCTGAGCAAACCCATAATCTACCATCTGCAAACTGGAGGCCCAGGAAAATTGGAGGTGGGTGTATCCCAGTCCAACTCTGAAAGTCTAAGAATAAAGAAGCTAACTATAAATCTCATTCTGAATCTGAAAGCACAGGAACCATGAATATTGACAGCTGAGGGCATGAGAAAATGGTTGTCCCAATTCAATCAAAGACAAAAAAAATTGACCCATCTTTCTTTTTTTGTTCTACAGAGGCTCTTAAATTGGGTGATGCCAAATCTCATTGGCGACATTGAACTTTTTTCCTTAGTCTACTTATACAAATACTGATCTCTTCCAGAAATACCTTCACAGAAATACCCAGATATAACATTTTACCAGCTGTCTGGGCATCACTTAACCCAGTTGATGAATAAAATTAACTATCACAGGTAGTTGTATATTTTGCTGAAAGAATGGATTTCTTTTGAGTGTGCATGAAATTCTGAGTGGGGCTGAAGACTACCTAAGAATGCAGACACAGAAAGAAAGGGTGAGTCCTGGATAGAGTGGATCTAGAATGCTCATGTTAATAAGCTGAATTTTTCATCATTTGAAGATCCATGAAATAGACTGATTATGACTCCTTAAGATTTATGAAGCCCAAAGTTTTCTTGATGCTTTTGAACTGTGGTGTTGGAGAAGACTCGAGAGTCCCATGGACTGCAAGGAGATCTAACCAGTCAATCCTGAAGGAGATCAGTCCTGACTATTCATTGGAAGGACTGATGCTGAAGCTGAAACTCCAAAACTTTGGTCACTTGATGTGAAGAACTGGCTCACTGGAAAAGACTCTGATGCTGGGAAAGATTGAAGGTGGGAGGAGAAGGGGATAACAGAGGATGAGATGGTTGGATGGCATCACTGACTTAATGGACATGAGTTTGAGTAANCACTTGATGTGAAGAACTGGCTCACTGGAAAAGACTCTGATGCTGGGAAAGATTGAAGGTGGGAGGAGAAGGGGATAACAGAGGATGAGATGGTTGGATGGCATCACTGACTTAATGGACATGAGTTTGAGTAAACTCTGGGTGCTGGTGATGGACAGGGAGGCCTGGCATGCTGCAGTCCATGGGGTTGCAAAGAGTTGGACACGACTGAGCAACTGGCCTGAACTGAACTTAAAGTTTTGTTTGGTGAGAAATCTCATTATCAAGACAGCTAGCTGTATATTCTCCTGACTCTAAAATCATTTTACTACCAGCAAAGCACTCATCTCCGTTAATTTTAAAACTATAGGCCAGATCATAAATAATTCTATATATTTTAGCAAAGATTCAGAATATGTCTAAGAAAAGAGAGTTACATCATAAAATCTTTGGAAAATATATATTCATATATCAGTTTTGCCCTATGATTGATTTGATCTTGAAAGTTGTAAAGTACAGCTAATTTTGGGAGCCAAGTTATTAATAAAGACTGATTTACTTTTGACAAAGAGTTGATTGATTGATTTTAATTACTATGAAATCCAGAATTTTATGTAGTAATTTCATAAAATTTAGGACAGTGACAGATTTAGAGTCAAATTGTCCCTTAAGCAAAATACTTATCTTAGTTCAGCATATTTTCTGCCTACTCTGTCTGTTAAGTGGATTTGAACACTCAGAGTCTCAAAAAACTATAGACTATGATTCATATATTTAAATCATGAAAGAAACTTTATTTTTAAAATGTGGTACATTCTAAAATATATTTCATGATTTAATAATATGAATCATAGTCTATTTGAACTGTGGTGTTGGAGAAGATTCTTGAGCATCCTTTGGACTGAAAGGAAATCAAACCAATCAATCCTAAAGGAAATCAACCCTGAATATTTATTGGAAAGACTGATGCTGAAGCTGAAGCTCCAGATCTTTGACCACCTGATGTGAAGAGCCAGTTCAATTGAAAAGACCTTGATGCTGGGAAAGATTGAAGGCAGGAAGAGAAGGGGGCAACAGAGGATGAGATGGATACATAGCATCACTGACTCAATGGACATGAGTTTGAGCAAGCTCCAGGAGATGGTGATGGACTGGAAAGAAGCCTGGCATGCTGCAGTCCATGAGGTCTTAAAAAGTTGGACATGACTGACCAACTGAACAACAAACAACAGATAAGTGGTATTTCTCTCAGTAAAAGTACATAATTGTTATTTGATAAGATTATTAATACACAGATTAAAAAATAGGATAACCAGTATAACAGATGAAGGATAACAACATAATGACTTCTTTGTTAGGGCAGCTCTTTCTAAGTATTCTGAGGATGGAATGGACATGTTATATAGGAAATGAGATAACTGAGAGTATGAGATTTTTTGGAAGCATTTTAGATGTATGATATCAAGAAAATTTATCTAAGAAGTATGATGCTTCAAGTTGATTACAAATTTCAAAAGATCCTCATTAAAAGCCATTTTAAAAGTATCTCATGTCTTAGTTATAATAAAGCTACTTTAGTATGATCAGAAGACAAAATTTTATTTAAAAGTTGCCTATATATACCCACAAAAATGCTTTTTGGTTTCAAATGCAAGACCAACAAAGTTGGACAAAAGTGGTTAGGATCAGTCAGAACAGATATCTCACTGGTGGGTAATTTTAGAGTTAGTTCTCAATAAACAAGTTAGTGAGTAAAGTACTTTTAATGCTGTTGTGCCTTTGATTCCAAAGTTGAGATTCTTCTGTTTACACAACTTCAGGAATGAGTCTCAAGATTCAGTGTTCTCATCATGTTTTCTTTTCAAATAACTTTTTTCAGATAAAATTTAGAGATGGTATAATCTACCCATATACAGTGTACAACTTAATGGATTTTAGTATATTCACAGATCCTTACAACCATAATCATAGTCAATTTTAGAACATCAGAGAAAACCTGACAGATTTTAATGTGTTTCAATGGTTTTATCTTGTCTTAATTGATTATTATTAATAACTTATAGCTCAACATTCAGAAAACTAAGATCATGGCATCTGGTCCCATCACTGCATGACAAATAGATGGGGAAACAGTGGAAATAGTGGCTGACTTTATTTTTGGGGGGCTCCAAAATCACTGCAGATGGTGATTGCAGCCATAAAATTCAAAGATGCTTACTCCTTGGAAGAAAAGTTGTGACCAAATCTAGACAGCATATTAAAAAGCAGAGACATTACTTTGTCAACAAAGGTCCATCTAGTCAAGGCTACGGTTAGATGCTTACTCCTTGGAAGGAAACTTGTGACCAAATCTAGACAGCATATTAAAAAGCAGAGACATTACTTTGCCAACAAAGGTCCGTCTAGTCAAGGCTACAGTTTTCCCAGTAGTCATGTATGGATGTGAGAGTTGGACTGTGAAGAAGGCTGAGCACTGAAGAATTGATGCTTTTGAACTGTGATGTTGGAGAAGACTCTTGAGAGTCCCTTGGACTGCAAGGAGATCCATCTAGTCCATCCTAAAGATCAGTCCTGGGTGTTCATTGAAAGGACTGATGTTGAAGCTGAAACTCCAATACTTTGGCCACCTGATGTGAAGAACTGACTCATTTGAAAAGACCCTGATGTTGGGAAAGATTGAGGGCAGAAGGATAAAGGAACGACAGAGGATGAGATGGTTAGATGGCATCACCAAGTCAATGGACACGAGTTTGGGTAAACTCCAGGAGTTGGTGATGGACAGGGAGGCCTGGCGTGCTGCAGCTCATGGGCTCACAAAGAGTCAGAGACTACTGAGTGACTGAACTGAACTCAAAAACTTATTTAATGATTCACTAATATAATGATTAATTTAATAATTTTAATGTATAGAAAGGATATATCAGCCTTTCTCCTGCAACTATCCTTAAAGATGGATGAAGGAGGAATCTTTGTGGCTTGACACATCCGCTATTCCAGTGACTTACTTCCTCCTCAGTTTGAGACCAAGTGGACTTATAATTGGGGAAAAAAAGAAAAAGACATAGCTAACTTTAGGTCATCAGTATAAGATGAAAGTGTGATTGCTAATTAATGAATCTGAATTCATGAGCAATTTGAGAATCAGTCTACTCACATTCACTCCAGAACACATTGTTCTCTGCATCTATTTAAATATGAAATGGCTTACAATTTCATATATCTTGATGCAAAAAAATTGTTATTTTCATTATAGTACACTGACATCCTTAGTGAAATTCAAATATTTTCTATCTCAAGAAATTATCAAAATTGTTGATATGTCAGGATCAGGAAAACATATGTCTCCCTTTATCTAGCTGATCTACAGATATGAATATATTTTACCTTTAATTTCACAACTACATGAACACACACACACAGAATAGATATTAACAAAATACACACAAACATATATACAGAAAGTAGTGCAAGTTAATGTTTCATTTGGAATGTTTTTTCAGCTCTTTCAACAATCAAGATTATATTGAGGAATTATTTAAAGTAATTATTTGATGTGTATTAAAATTAGTAATAAAAGCTTAAATTTTTTATTGCTTTCTTCAGATAGTTTTGTAAACACAACACAGAAAGTCCCCCAAACAAAAAAATATTATTTTGTCATCAAAATAACATTTCTGTTCTACCTGTTACTTCTTCCTTTTCCAACTCCTTATCATCTCTTTTTCCAATAGAAAATTAATTATCCCTGGTGGCTCAGATGGTAAAAGGATCTGCCTGCAATGCAGGAGACCCTGGTTGGGTCCCTGGGTCAGGAAGATCCTCTGAAGAAGGGAATGACTATTCACTCCAGTATTTTTGCCTGGAGAATTTCATGGACAGATGACCCTAGAAGGTTACAGTTCATGAGGTTGCAGAGTCAGACATGACTCAGTGACTAACACACAGTCCATGGACTTAGTTACTCTTCATATATATCATCTTTTAATGCCCTCATGATAAGGTTTTTGATTAAATGTCTCTCTTGGGATCTTATAGTGTATATTAGCATTTAATCTTTGAGAAGGCTTAGGGTGAAGATTTCTGTTTAAAGGAGTCTCTTAAATATTCTTGGCCATAGAACCCTTTGTTCAAATAACATTAATTAACATACTATAGAATACATTTTGGGAAGAGATTCAGTTCAGTTCACTTCAGTCGCTCAGTCGTCCGACTCTTTGTGACCCCATGAATCACAGCACACCAGGCATCCCTGTTCATCACCAACTCCCGGAGTTTACTCAGACTCATGTCCATCGAGTCAGTGATGCCATCCAGCTGCCTCATCCTCTGTCGTCCCCTTCTCCTCCTGCCCCCAATCCCTCCCAGCATCAGAGTCTTTTCCAGTGAGTCAACTCTTCTCATGAGGTGGCCAAAGTACTGGACTTTCAGCTTTAGCATCATTCCTTTCAAAGAAATCCCAGGGCTGATTTCCTTCAGAATGGGCTGGTTGGATCTCCTTGCAGTCCAAGGGACTCTCAAGAGTCTTCTCCAACACCACAGTTCAAAAGCATCAGTTCTTCNGAGGCTTTTTAGTTCCTCTTCACTTTCTGCCATAAGGGTGGTGTCATCTGCATATCTGAGGTTATTGGACATTTTGTAGGGGTTAGTGTTGAGGAATTCTCTTGAGGCTTTCCAAGGGTAAGGACCATCCTCATTGCCATGGAAAGTCTGCCTCTTTGTTTCCCACCCCATAATGCCTTCTTGCTGGCCATCCCATTGAGATAATAATGGTTCAAGTCAAGCCAATGGGAGTGTTCCTTCGCACTGCTGGTGACAGTGTGCTATTGGTCTAGCTACCTGTGTCTACATGTTTTTCTTATCTCAGTTTAGATACAGACACTTGAACTTGAGATTTGTTTATGATAAATTTATTCTCAAATTCTAAACAAGTAATACATTATGGATGTGTTGGAGTCTAAACAATCAAAATATGATATAGCTCTGTTGGTTCAAATAGTCACATTGCATACTTGTTTTCACTCTGGCACTCTTTAGGCTATTGTAGAAACAGCTGCCAGTGGATTGTGTGTATGTGTGTGTAGGTTGGCACATACAAACATACTTGTTCTTGCTCAATAAAGATGTTGTGAAAAGAATTGATGAGAAATAAACTGTTCACTCTTCATGTAGGAAAATGCCTACCAAACACATATCATTTAAAGTCATACTCAGTTGATATTGCCAGTCATATTTACTAGGAATGGAATTTTTCTCAGAGCTACCCTATATGCAGAGTCTTACAGGGTCTTGATGCTTAAAGCAAAGATGCCTCTATTTTCAACACTTGGGGTTTTAAAAAATCTAATTTATTCTGAAATCCCTTTTGCCTTCTGCATTTAAAAAATTGTGTCTGAATCCTCAATGCAGTCAGAGTGGCTGTTTGGTAGACAAAATGTATCCCTAAACCATCAAGGGATTTTCATAAGCAATTGGGATTACTCCAAAATACATTGCAGATTGGTATCAACTATCATATTTGAATTTGTATTCTAGCGCTGAGAGCAATTTGTAGCATATTATAAATCATGGCTCCTCCCTCACAATTTCAAAATGCTCCTGTCACTGACAAGCACTAAATATGCTGTTGCTACAGCAGCAACATCAGAAATTGCCCAGAGATATCACACAAAACTGAGTGACAGAAGAAAATTTCATAATCACTTTATAAGTACAACCCTTCAGTATAGCCCCATCTCCTTCAGCCGGAGAAAAATTGAGATGAGTTTGGATGGAGAATGTTAATCGGAAACTGATATGCTTAGCTCTCTAGCACAGTATTTGGCTATTATCAGGGCTGTCTTCCTATACAAGAAAACAACAAAAAAGTTAACTTATCTCTCCCCCCACCCCAAATGAAAGCTTAGATTCCAGAGTGTACAAGCCAAATCCATAGAGGAAATCCTAAAATTGCAAACTCGATAGCTATGAATTGACCCTAATAATAGCTTTTATTATTTAGATGTAATAAAAATTCTAATGATCTGCAGAACAGTAAAATCTCTAGTTTAACCGGAGATTGAAGTGTTTTTTTGGACTGTGCTATATGAAAGCCATCAGAGACAATAGAGACTTGATAGATATCCACTCTAACATTTGCAAAAAGCATTAACAATATATCACACTTCACTGCCAGCTGCAAACCCATAATATTATTCACAAATTATGTATTTAAGATTGGGGAGCCAGAGACATTTTTGTAATGCTAATAAATTAAGACATCCCCTCCAGAGAGGTTCTATAGAACCTCTGCCTGCATTTTTCATATCCACCTTACCACTTGACCATGTGATGATTTTGAAATTGTTGCCTGGCTACACTGATCCCTATTTCCTAGAGTATTATCTGCCAGTGTTTAGGGGGGTTATGTACAGAAGTATTACTTACAGAAGCTAGACTATAATATATATAATTTATCTAAGGAATTCTGAAATCATTAAAAATACTTTTAACTGTAAGTTGATTCAATCTGAGGAAAGAGAAAAGGATTACTTTGAATAATGAAATGATAATAAGACCAGAAGAATTAAAATTGAATAGCATGCAAATAACATGGGCATGGGGATTATTACTAAAGGTGTACCTTTATTCTTATTATTTTGATTAACAAATGACATAGAAACTACAGAATAGAAAAAAATAAGTAAATTTATAGCAGATGCTTTTATAGAGACCTAAAACTTTTAAGTATCCCAAAGGAAGTTGAATTAATTTATGATGAGATTGGAGTCTTTGATATCTCTATTAAGACTAACAAGAAAGAGGCATATGGTGAGGAACTATCAGTAAGGTAGACATGTCTGGCTAAATGGTGTACAATGAAAGCATTAATTAAGACACATGAACAATAATAATAATAATAGCAGCAGCAGCAAAATTAACCACGATGGTAATAATAACTAAAAGCCTAGGTAAAAAGGAAAAGCAAGTAAAAGGGTTAGAGGTCATTCTTTGTTATGGTTTTACCCAAGCAATAACCAATCAGGAAATGCAATCCTATAGACCTAGTCTGACAGCTGATTGGATTAACACAGTTCCTTTTATTAGACTCTGGGTTGTGGGAGTCAGATTAGTCCACTAGACACTGAAGTGGAAGCAAGAAAGTAGGGACAGAGGACCGTCTTGGGTGAAAGAGCAGGGGTAGGAAGAAATAATAAGGTCAGCCTTTTAAGTTTCTGTTAGGCAGAGATGGGACAGAAAATTGTGATCTTCTGATAATGCCAGAAACTCATTTTAGCTGCAACCTTTGCTCTGCAGTCAACATTTATTTGAGCCTATCACAGTGAGAGAAATGATAAGTTTAACTTACACTTTTTGCTCTTTACTGGTCTATCCATCTGGTGAAACTGAACAAGAAGTAGGTACCTATTAAATTGGAAATCCAAACATCAGCTTTCATTTATTCTCAAATGGTTGGAGAGTTGTGGTTAAGAGTATTACCTTTGGTATCAGACAAACCTGTGTATGAGCCTCAACTTAGTTTCCTCATGTATAAAATTAAGTAAAAAATATCCACCTTACACAGCTGATGCAATGACTCAATGGGATGGTACATATGAGCAGTAAGCACTAGGCTTGATCAATAATATGCATTTAAAAATCTTTAGATATGATTAGATTAAAACTATTATTAGTAGTATTAGTGGTTATAAGTTAAAATAATATAGAAGGGCAGAATTTATGTTAATAGGAAAAATTTAATACATTATTCTAAGATTCATTGGGAATCTTTCAATACTTGAAGGAAAATATTATTCTTTTATTAAAAATATGATGCATAATAATTTCACAATAACTTCCTCAGAGAGAGATATATTCATGTGAATATTTTACTTTATGTAATTTTCATATCCTAATGAAATTTGGATCCAAATTAATATATAATGAAAAAGTAGTTTTTATGAGTAACTTGGTCCTGAAGCAGAGAAAGTTGGCAAATTATGTGTGTAGTACATTTAAGAAGCCCACAGTGTTCTCAACTACTCCATCTGACATTTAGTTAATACAATAGAGTTTCTACTTGACAGTGAGAAGGGAACATTATACAAGTCACCATGTTCTGCAGATTTCTTGTCAGCTTGCTTTATGTTCATTTAACTGGTTGCTTTTTATAATTACCATGTGCCTGGCTAGATTTCAAATTACAAAAGGATTATTCAACTTTGCCGGTCCATGTTGCCCTCAGCCTTTAAACAAATAGGACTTTAAACATGAATATTGGCCCTAAAGTAATCCTTTCCTCATAAAACAACTAAAGAAGAAAAACTCCTTAGTGGAACTTACAAATTAAAAACTCTTTTGAGGTAGCAAGTAATTAAGACTGTTCTTTTACTTCCCAAACGGAGACTGAGGACTCCCACCACTGGGTAGAATGGAATAGTTATGTCAAACTTGCGTTCCTGCTGAGGACAGTAAGAAAAGATGAATAAAACACACATAAAAATCCCTGTGTTTAAAGACATTAAAGAAATGGAGAAGTAAAGAGAAACAGAAAAATTAAAGTTCTGGAGAGGAGAGAACCTTTTAGAGACTAGCTTACAATTTTCATTCTCTTAGTTTTTTGAAGGATTTTATTGGTTCCAGGCATTGGCTGAAATTTTTGGTTCGAGGAGTCTCAAACACTTGATTACTTTTCTCCTCAAGATATATGCCACATTCTGAAGGAAATCTGTGAGACTAACAAATACAGAGAGGCATTTCTAAGAGACTCTTGGTTCTAGAGAAACAAAAGATTCACTAGACTCTCTTAAAAACTTTTGCTTTTAAAAGTGCCTTGCTTTAGGGACCGGGTTTAATTAGAACTAGACTGTCTTACTAAAATTGCAACACAGCCTGAACTCAGCAGAGTCCCTAAGTTCATAAGGGGAATCACCCTTCCCTTGAGTCTATTATACCTAGTAGAAGTGATTAACTTTCTCTGGTGAAAGATTCTAGCTATCATGTCTGTCATTTAAATAAAACTCATTATATATGTCAAGGAACATGGTCATATAACATCACTCCAAAAAAAAAATCAGGCTATAGAAACAGACTTATAGGTGATGTAGATATTGTAATTAAATAACATGGGCCTTTCAAAAACTTTATTATTATACTCAAGAAAAAAAGAAATATAGATTAAAAAATGAAAAATTTCATCAGAGAATGTAGAAAAAAGCAAATAGAAATTTCAGAAGTAAAAGATACATTACATGACATTAAGTACCCAATAGATGGGTTTAACGTAGACTAGACACGAGAACTAGAAAGCAGATCAATAGAGTACATCCCAGAGTAAAGCATACATAGAAAAAAGAACGGAAATAGGGATGAGTGCAGTAAATATGTAGGACAACAGAAAATATCTGACATGCATATACTTAGATCTAACTGAACTTTAGAAAAAAGAAAAACATAAATCTGATGGATCAAGTAAAGAATAAATAGTAAGATGTTATGTATAAACCCATTATATCATTAATTACATTAAATGTAAATGAAGTAAATACTATCAGTAAAAGACTAAATGGTGAGATTTTTCTGAAAAACAAAAATTTAAATATTTGTTGATTACAAGAGGTACATCTTAAATGTAGAGTCTAAAGTAAAAGAAAACATGACAAAGTATCAACCAAAGGAAGCTGGTATAGTTACTAATACCTGACAAAATAATCTTTAAAGTAAGTATTCAGTTCAGTTAGTTCAGTCGCTCAGTCCTGTCCGACTCTAGCGACTCTATGAATCTCAGCATGCTAGGCCTCTCTGTCCATCACCAACTCCCGGAGTTCACTCAGACTCACGTCCATCGAGTCAGCGATGCCATCCAGCCACCTCATCCTCTGTCGTCCCCTTCTCCTCCTGCCCCCAATCCCTCCCAGCATCAGAGTCTTTTCCAGTGAGTCAACTCTTCTCATGAGGTGGCCAAAGTACTGGACTTTCAGCTTTAGCATCATTCCTTTCAAAGAAATCCCAGGGCTGATTTCCTTCAGAATGGGCTGGTTGGATCTCCTTGCAGTCCAAGGGACTCTCAAGAGTCTTCTCCAACACCACAGTTCAAAAGCATCAGTTCTTCGGTGCTCAGCTTTCATCACAATCCATCTCTCAGATCCATACATAAAAAACCATATGAAAAACCATATCCTTGATTAGACGGACCTTTGTTGGCAAAGTAATGTTTCTGCTTTTAAATATGCTATCTAGGTTGGTCATAACTTTTCTTCCAAGGAGTAAGCGTCTTTTAATTTCATGGCTGCAGTCATCATCTGCAGTGATTTTGGAGCCCCAAAAAATAAAGTCTGAGATTAGTTGACTGTTTTATTAATGACTTCTGTATTGTTTGGGGAATGAATAGACTTGGGAATGCAGCTTTTTTCATACTTCGTGTTATATTTTTAAGCTAGATTTCTTAAAACTGAAATGATGCATAGAAATAAATCATAGGCATTTAAAAATAATCTGTTTAGGAGTTGTTCAATTGATTCCAAAAGGGTTCTACTGGTTATGACATACCTGAGTATGTTTCATTCCTTAAACATTTGCATGGAGTTATATTTTACATTTGCTAATATAGTAAGAATAAAGAACATTTTACTTGATTTTCCTTTATTCTATGAAACATTTAAGTTAAGATATCTTCCTAAGATGTTTGAAATAACCATATGTTCATATCATCTATTAATGCTAACATTTATATTTTCATATATTTTTATTCAATTGGAAAACAATTGTAATACCTGTTTAAATTTTAGTTAATTTGGCCTAACAAATGTTTACACAATCATCCCTTGAAATCTGTGGAATACAGATTGCAGGACTCCTGAAGATACAAAAATCCAAGGATGCTCAAGTCTGTTATACAAAATGGCATAGTATTTGCATATAACCTGCACATATCCTCCCTTATACTTTAAATTATCTCTAGGTTACTTATAATATCTAATGCATTACAAACACTATTAAATATCTGCTGGCACAAGGCAGATTCAACTTTTTCTTTTGAAACTTTCTGGATTTTTTCTCAAATATTTTTGATCTGTGGTTGGTTGAATTTTGAAGATGCCAGACCCGTGGATATGGAGGCCCAACTGTACTTAGTTGTGCAACATTAAAAGCGTTAAATTATGCTACTCTCTTTTTTGATTTCTAGTAAATTTTAAAGCCATTGTCAAGGTGAAGAACGATTCAGCTAATAATTCTATTGATGTTAGCATTCTTTCTTTGGTTTAAAGGATCAAAAACCAATCTGAACTATATAAAGAAAAAACAGAAATTTCATAGGAAAATAAAGATATGTTTTTTAATGGTTCAGTAGAGTATCTCTCACAATTCAGAATTTTGGACAATCAAAACACAGGAAAGCTATTGATAGTCAACCTCAAGATATTCACACTTGCCATTCTGAAAGCAAGTCAAAGCTTTAATGAGATTTTGCCTCAACCACTTGGTGGCTTGTAACTGATTCCAAATTTGAGACTCCAAGAAGAGATACTCTGATTAGCCCAGCTCTAGAACAATGTAGTTGATACCAATATTGTAGATATAATATGAGTAACACATATTTGATTATAACTTGTTGGGATCCCCATGAAGACTCCTGGCCCTAGACAAGTTAAAGGATCAGGTCTCAAGTCATTAGAAAAAGTTGAAAGAAGAGATGTGCCAGCTATGGCAGTACCAACCTGTGGCTGGAGTCCCATGCTCATTGTTTCATTTCCCATCCCTGTACACTCTGAACTTACCATCAGAAGTGGGCCCCTGCTCCATCTTCAGATCAGATCTCCATTTCCCTCAAGAGAAGATATATATATACATATGGATATATGTGTGTGTATGTGTGTGTATGGTTATATCAATGTTAGGAGCTGATTTTGAACTAGTTTAACTAGTTTTGTCTGAGATCTGATAATATTAGGGAGTCAATTTTTGCAAATGTGTGTTGAATATATTTAAAAAAGTTTCTATAGAGAGAAAATATTCCATATACTTGGTATATGACAAGTTGGTTCTTTATGCCCTCAGTATTACCTGATTGTTTAATCTTCCAAGCCAATCATTTGTATGTTAAACCTTTTACTACAATTCTGTTTCTAAAAAGAATAGACCCTAGATCAAAACCCATCTGCAGATGTATTTTTTTAGGTACACCTAACTTTTATTGTGGTAAAATACCACACAACAACATACATTTCACCACTTAAATAATTTTAAATTGTACTATTCACTGTATTAAGATACATTCACATTGTTGTGCAACCATCATCGCTACCATCTCTATTATTTTTTCATTATCCCACATGGAAAGTCTAAGCCATTAAGCAATAATTCCTATTATATCCATCACAGCCCCGGAAGAACACCATTTACTTTTCTGTGTTTATGAATTTAACTACTCTAGATACCTCGTGTAAGCAGAATTACTCCTTTTTAAGACGGAGTAATATTCCACTGTAAATGTGTGTGTGTGTGTGTGTGTGTGTGTGTGTGTGTGTGCTCACGCTCAGTTGCAGTTGTGTGCAGTTGTTTGCAAGTCCATGGACTGTAGTCCACACCAAGCTCTATGTCCATGGGATTTCCCAGGTAAGAATACTGGAGCTGGTTGCCATTTCTTACTCCAGGGGATCTTCATAATTCAGGGATTGAACCCGTATCTCTTGCACTGGCAGGCAGATTCTTTAGCACAGTGCCACCTGGGAAGCCATTGTATATATGTATTTGTAAAACATTTGTTATTTTCTATATTTTTTCATAAGAGCTATCTGAGTGAATCTGAAGTTGTGTTTAATTGTGACTTTGATATACATTCTCACATAATGTTTTCAAACATTTAAAAAAGTAGCCAATATTAAAAATTCTAAAGATTTCACATACAAACCTAGAATTTTAGCTTCTTTTGAAAAACTAGAGAGTGTGATAATAAACAGTTCAATCTAGCAGCTATGAGCCAGAGCTGAGATGTGGTAGCTACCTACCTTTAGATAGGGTATATACTTTCCTATACCAAATAGATCATTTTCCCTCAGATCATCCTATATGATACACTCACATTTTCATAGCTCCAATAAATAATAAGTTCGCCTTCCCTGTCATCAAATCATTGTAGACGATTTACACTTTTATCTGGATTTAGTCCATAAATATTCTGATGTTCAACTGCCATGGGGTTGAGAGGACAATAATTGATTGTGGGCATAAAGATAGCTTTAGTAGCTTGAGTGAAATTACTCTATTTCAGTTGTTATGACCATATTAGGTCTATAAACATGAAGTTTGTGGCCAGCTTTTAATTCAGAATGTGTCCTAAATTGAAATTATCTCTACAAGTGTTGCTGCTTTGAGTGTTTTAGAAATCTAATTAAATTCAAGACAGATTTGGAAATTGCCTTAAGGTACTTATGCAAGCAGTATTTGTAAAAACAAGAAAAAGCAAATTGCTATTTTAATGGGAAAAACATTCAGCCATGAAGACTATTTTTCTAATTTTTGACTGTAACAAGGCTTCTTTGACTGGGGTCTACTCACAGCTACTACAATCTATACCCCAAATCAGTACCCTTACTCTTTTGAGTGTTTCTGCTTGAATCCATTGGAACATTTCTTTTTTAATAAAGAAAGAAGTAAGATCATGACTGCAGTAATATGACACATTATGTTTCCTTACATGGTTAAGTTTTGAGTCTGAATTGAGGGAGAAGTTCATGGGGTTCTCAAGGCAAGAATACTGAAGTGGTTTGCCATCCCCTTGCCAAACTCTGGAACAAACTCTGGAAAATTCTTAAAGAGATGAGAATACCAGACCATCTGACCTGCCTCTTGAGAAAGCTGTACGCAGGTCAGGAAGAAACAGTTGGAACTGGACATGGAACAACAAACTGGTTTCAAATAGGAAAAGGAGTACGTCAAGGCTGTATATTGTCACCCTGCTTTTTAACTTATATGCAGAGTACATCATGAGAAATGCTGGGCTGGAAGAAACACAAGCTGGAATCAAGATTGCCGGGAGAAATATCAATAACCTCAGATATGCAGATGACACCACCATTATGGCAGAGAGTGAAGAGGAACTAAAAAACCTCTTGATGAAAGTGAAAGAGGAGAGTGAAAAATTTGGCTTAAAGCTCAACATTCAGAAAACGAAGATCATGGCATCTGGTCCCATCACTTCATGGGAAATAGATGGGGAAACAGTGGAAACACTGTCTTTTGGGGCTCCAAAATCACTGCAGATGGTGATTGCAGCCATGAAATTAAAAGACGCTTGCTCCTTGTAAGAAAAGTCATGACCAACCTAGATAGCATATTAAAAAGCAGAGACATTGCTTTGCCAACAGAAGTCTGTCTAGTCAAAACTATTGTTTTTCCAGTAGTCATGTATGGATGTGAGAGTTGTACTATAAAGAAAGCTGAGTGCCAAAAATTGATGCTTTTGAAGTGTAGTGTTGAAGAAGACTCTTGAGAGTCCCTTGATCTGCAAGGAGATCCAACCAGTCCATCCTAAAGGAAATCAGTCCTGAATATTCATTGGGAGGACTGACGCTGAAGCTGAAACCCCAAAATTTTGGCCACCTGATGAGAAGAACTTACTCATTTGAAAAGACCCTGATGCTGGGAAAGATTTAAGGCAGAAGAAGAAGGGGATGACAGAGGATGAGATGTTTGGATGGCATCACTGACTCAATGGAGATGAGTTTGAGTAAATTTGGGGAGTTGGTGATAGACCGGGAGGCCTGGCGTGCTGCAGTCCATGGGATCGCAAAGAGCTGGACATGACTGAGCAACTGATCTGAACTGAACTGAACTGAGGGAGAAGTTAAAGGAAGAAACATGTAGAACAATTTTAGGCAAAATCAGAATGGCATGGGAACAGGGAAACCAAGTATGGTTCAGAATTGAGAAAGATAATGAATTTTTTTTTTGCTTCTCTGCATAGAACACAGCATGCAGCTGGAGGATTGAAAACCTTGGCAAGATTCAGTGATAGCAAGCTTTGCATAAAAACTGTTGATTTCCAGATGGCACCAACAATATGGATGCTTCTCTGTGCAGTTTAGCAGGAAAAGGAATTGGACAAGCAGAATGAGGATCAGAGGAACAATCCCTGAGCAAAGGCTGTGCCCTGAATGTAACTGAAAGACTGATTTATTAACACATTGTGTGAGAAAGCTACCTGGGAAGGGCCAGAAATAAATAAGGACACTTTGAGTGGTTTTAGTTTTCAAAACGTAGATTCCTGGGGATTCTTATCATTATGATTCAGATAAGAATAGAAAACCTGCAAATTTTTCCATATAGTTTTGAATTATTGGCTTATTCGCTTGTATCAGTTAAAATGCCCTCTAATGCTTGTAATAGGCAAAACCACTTTTAAAAAATGGCTTGAAGAATGAGAAGGGTAGTCTTTTGTGTAGTAGCTCAGATGCTAAAGAATTTGCCTGCAATGAGGAAGACCTGGGTTTGATCCCTGGATTGGAAAGATTCCCTAGAGGAGGGCATGGTAACCCACTCGAGTATTCTTGCCGGGAGAATTCCTTGGACAGAGGAGCCTGGCAGGGTACAGTTCAAGGGGTTCACAAAGAGTCAGACATCAGTGAGAGACCTAACACAGCACAGAACAATCTAGAGGAAGCTGTATTCAGGTGTGGTGGTTTACATTTCTGCAGTCTTCTTGGCTCTGCCCTTTACCAAGGGGTGGCTGTTCTTAGGCTATATTAGGGAATTTTCAGCCATTATAGATGCTATATTCATATATTAGTCCAGAGAGAAAAATAAAGGGAACCATTCCTAGAATTTTTCATAGACTTTGCTTGCAGAATTGTAAGAATATAGTGGTTAAGAAAATGAGATATCAATGATTAGCTTTGATTTATGAGAAAAGTCTCCGGAGGTTAGGAATGGAGATCACTTTCCCCTTAGTGACATGAGGGTAGAGATTGAATTTAAACAGAAAAGAGAATTCAAAGGTGGGAGAGGAAAGATTAAATAGATTATGAGGACAATCAAGAGCATCTATCTTTGAAACATTCAAGTTGATGGCTGAAGCAGTGAAGACTCTGGTGTCCCATAGCAAACCTGTATTTGATCTCAAGGCAAGTTAGTCTAGTTTTCTGAACTATGAGCCACACCCAAAGGAAAGACAAAACCATAGGGACAATCTATAATTTCCTGAATGAAGAAATATACAGAGTTAGCTTCCACAAGAAAACTTACATAAACAATCTCATCTCCAAACCAGGGAGGAGAGATGCAAGAAACACTATCAAGAATGAAAGGAGAAGAAAGCAAAAAAGTTTTTCAAAGCTCAAAGGAGACTCATTAAAGCTAAAGATTAATTTT
Source organism: Neotragus pygmaeus (assembly GCA_006410875.1). NCBI lineage: Eukaryota > Metazoa > Chordata > Mammalia > Artiodactyla > Bovidae > Neotragus > Neotragus pygmaeus. The sequence continues at coordinate 346,462 of SJYV01000803.1, forward strand.
AAAAATGTTTTTTATGATTCAATATTATGTTTTTCCCATGCCTTTCCCATTCCATCTCTCCCATTCCTTCTATATGTTAATATTTGGGGGGATATATTTGTTTTTATAAGCTCTATTTCACTCACTCACTTACTCAGTCATGTCTGACTTTTTGTGACCTGATTTACTATAGCTCTTCAGGCTCCTCTGTTCATACAGAATACTGGAGTGGGTTGCCATTCCCTGTTAAGAAATATGCTGATGATATATATGCTGAAGTACATAAAAGGGAAAATGTATGAATGGAGGAGAGTTGGTGAGGAAAAAAATAATTATATGACTTTGCTGGAACAGATTAACAATTTATACAATTTCCCATGGAATACTAAATATTGGATTGGGTCAAGTGGAGAATCAAATAATTGTCACTACCTTCATCCTTTATTTTTTCACCTTAGTGCCAATCAACAAGTGGATTCACATATATATATATGAATCTAATATATAACAATCTATTTAAAATTAATAATAGTGACTTAGCAGCAGCACTACTACTCTATTAAAATACATTATATATCACCTACCTTTTATTTGTATGATTTCCAGCATGTCAAATTCAATATAAATTCATATTTAATGATTTTCAATGTCATTTAGAAGGAACATCACTTTCATGAAATTTGCCTTATATATACATTTATGCTGATTTTTATGTGTTCAGTTATTTAGAGAGTAAGTCTATATTCATTAATGAGATAACTAAAGAAGAGTAAGAGTATCTGTACTCTAATTTGAAATAATTGGTTTGCATATATGCAAATATCAATAGAACTGAGAACACATATAATGATTTTTTAAAAACTATCTTTTCCAATTTGTTTCAACAAATATTTGGTATATCCATGGAGTAATGCAATTTAAATAGTAAATGCTTTCAGAGGAAATAGATTTTGAGACCAGTATTGAAAGAACATGTCAGGTCAAGACTTAGGGCAAAAGAATTGTAAAGAGAAGGCCTCCAAAGGTAGAAAATGCACTGCAATTATATGAGCGCAAAGAAACAAGTGATGTTTACTGTCAGGAGTACTGCTAGAGTATGTGTTTGTTGCATCATAGAAACTGTGGCTCTTGAGATTATGTGAAAGGGTACATCAAAGAAATATTGCATTGAATGCCACAGAATCCTAGGGGCCAAAGTGGCCACTTACCTCATTTGCTTGACAATAACAGTTGTTTGGGGGACGCATAACACAATTTTGAATTAATTCTCCAACCAATCAGTTCTAAAGGAAATCAGTCCTGAATATTCATTGGAAGGACTGTTGCTGAAGCTGAAACTCCAATACTTTGGCCACATGATGGGAAGAACTGATTCATTGGAAAAGACCCTGATGCTGGAAAAGATTGAAGGCAGGAGGAGAAGGAAATGACAGAGGATGAGGTGGTTGGATGGCGTCACTGACTCGATGGACTAAGATGGCTCCAGGAGTTAGTGATGGACAGGGAGCCTGGTGTGCTGCAGTCCCTGGGGTCACAAGGAGTCGGACACGATTGAGTGACTGAAGTGAACTGATAGAGAATCTGAAAAAAGTAATAAGTATCTGTGCTAACTGATAATGCTTGGATAAGAGCACAGAATATGAATTTTACAGTTAACTCAAGATATTGTGGATAATGCCTTAATTCTAAGGAGGCTTGATTACACTCTATTGGAGTTCTTGAAAAAAGTTTTCTGCAAATTATTCAAAATATATAATTTAGAAATTTCAATTTACTAGGCTTTATTGATTTTTAAGCTTCTTTAAATCAATGGCACATATTTTTATAGCTTTATATTAACCATATTTCTCATTAAGTATAGACCCATGTAATTTCTTGCTAACATGTTAAACTCATTTGAAATCTTGAAGGTACGTTCAACTAAATCTTCAGTATGACTGACAAGCTGCAATTTCATCTGACAATGATATTTAAAAAATTACCTGAAAATAAACTAATTACATTTTCCTCAAAAAAACTTAAATGATCATTAGTTTGTACACTTGATTTTTTTTTTCTCATCATCCATAATTATTCTGTCAAGGTGGTAAATACACACCTACAATTCTTTCTGTGTATAATGAGTCACTAAATTGCAATAGTTGAATTTGTAATTTGAATTCCAAGTGACAAAACTCCTATTAGAAATATTTGCAGAACTTGCATGTTATGTAAAAGTTCTTTAAGTTTAAAATGTGCTTAGCCTGAAATATATGAGCATTATGAGATGTTTTACATAGAGATGCAAGTGGCCTATAAATGCCTTTACATCTTCCATGATAATGTGGTTGCTGCTATAAAAACGGGAAGGCACTCTGTAACAAATATATCCAGTTTGTAGTTCTCTGCCTTTAACATTGGTAACATATTGAATGTGCATAAGGCTTCCTTGCTCATTTGATAAAAACATCACCATATCTAGGTCACAAACTGCTCAATTCAAATGTGTGTCCTAGTATTTAACAGTAAATTTGTTTCTCAGACCTCAGAGGCATAGAAAAGAGTAGAAAACTGCTGAGTTTTTTACTCTTAATCAATGCTGAGTTTTTTACTCTTAATCAGTTTTACATATTAACACCCATTGATTATTATTTTGACAGGAGGAAATTTTTTCCTGCTAAGAGATACTTAAGTGAGAAGAGTTAGTTCTTTATGAACTTGATGAAGAAAGACCAGAGTACCTGACAATGTTTTAAATGTAAGATACCCAAAACAAACTCAGAACCATTCCACTTAAATTAGCTCCCAGTTTAGAACTGGTATTTCTATTTTTGTCAGCAGTAGCATCAATGTCCATTTATTTACATGTTACAAAAAGAGGTGAGGTAGTTTGTACAAGGATGGTAGCTGCAAAGCTGATAAGAAATATTCAGAATTTGAAGATATACAAAAACACACATGCACACTTTAATTTCAGTAAAATTTGACATGTTTAGTATAAGTTTCTAAGAGTTTTAACCTACACATACAACTCAGTCAGTTCAGTCGCTCGGTTGTGTCCAATTTTTTGCAACTCCATGGACTGCAGCACTCCAGGCTTTCCTGTCCATCATCAACTCCCAGAGCTTGTTGAAACTCATGTCCATCCAGTTAGTGATGCCTTCCAAATATTTCATCCTCTGTCATCCCCTTCTCCTCCTGCCTTCAATTGTTCCCAACATCAGGGTATTTTCCAATGTGTCAGTTCTTCGCATCATGTGGCCGAAGTATTGGAGTTTCAGTTTCAGCATCAGTCCTTGGAATAAATATTCAGGACTGATTTCCTTTAAGGTTAACTAGTTGGATCTCCTTGCTGTCCAAGGGACTCTCAAGAATCTTCCCTAACACCATAGTGAAAAAGCATCAATTCTACAGTACTCAGCTTACTTTATGGTCCAACTCTCACATCCCTATATGACTACTGGAAAAACCATAGCTTTGACTAGACAGACTTTTATTGGCAAAGTAATGTCTCTGCTTTTAAATATACTATCTATGTTGGTCATAAGTTTTCTTCCAAGGAGCAAGCATATCTTAATTTCATGGCTGCAGTCACCATCTGCAGTGATTTTGGAGCCAAGAAAATAATCTGTCACTGTTTGCATTGTTTCCCCATCAATTTACGTGAAGTGATGGGACTTGATCCCATGATAGCCAGCTTTTTCACTCTCCTCTTTCACTTTCATGAGGAGTCTCTTTACTTCCTCTTTGCTTTCTGCCGTTGGAGTGATGTAATATGCACATCTGAGGTTATTGATATCTCTCCTGGCAATCTTGATTTCAGCCTGTGCTTCATCCAGCCTGGCATTTCACATGATGTACTCTACATATAAGTTAAATTAAGCAGGTTGACAACATACAGCCTTGATGTTCTTTTTTCCCAATGTGGAACCCGTCCACTGTTCCAAGTGTGGTTCTTATTGTTGCTTCTTGAGCTGCATACAGGTTTCTCAGGAGGCAGTTAAGGTGGTCTGGTATGCTCAGTGACAATATACAGCCTTGATGTACTCCTTTCCCAATCTAGAAGTGAGAATAAGGAAAAAATGGAAGCTGAAGCCATGATGAGAACTGCCTTCACAGTTTCCTAGCTGTACGAAACGTTTGGGGAAATGTGAAGTGCTGACTGATAAAGACACACAATGTGAGAGTTGTAAATTCATTTTTATTTCAAGACTTTCTGAGAACTACAGCCCAGGAGAAAGCCTCTTGGATAGCTGGGAGGAACTACTTTGAAGAGGTAGCAAGGAAGGTCAGAAAACTATGATTTTGGTTAAGGAGTTATGTTTGATAAAGCACACAGAATGATAGAGATTGCTGCTAGTCATAAAGAGTAGGAATCTCTATTAATGATCTTATTGCTTTCCTAGGTAGGAGAAGATGCAAGAAGTTGGATTCATAAAATTTTATCTTAAATGTCTATCTGAAGGCCTATTGTATCAGTTTTTCCCAGAACACAGAGTACCTCATTTCTGAGCTCCACTCTGAAGTCCTGGGTTCAGAAAGTACAGTTCAGTTTAGTTCAGTCGCTCAGTCGCAGCACATCAGGCCTCCCTGTCCATCACCAACTCCCGGAGTTCACTCAGACTCATGTCCATCGAATCAGTGATACCATCCAGCCATCTCATCCTCCATCGTCCCCTTCTCCTCCTGCCCCCAATCCCTCCCAGCATCAGTCTTTTCCAATAAGTCAACTCTTCGCATGAGGTGGCCAAAGTACTGGAGTTTCAGCTTTAGCATCTGGCTAATGAATAATCCTTGTAGAGGATGGCCATAAGTGTCATTCTTATAGCATATGGAATAGAAATGTAGTATCAAAGGTTATGAATCAGTATCTCTCTCTGTCTCCATTTGCAATGGTTCTTCCTTGCTCAGCCAGGGAACTTCAAGGTATCAACTGTTTTCAATATAAAAGAAAAATGATTTACTGATTCTAACCGGTCAGTATTCCTCTTGGTATTATTTTTTTTACTTCTCTCTGCTTATGGATTTTTTGTTTGCTTCACAAGGAATTTTAATGTTTTCTGACAAGATGTTTTGTTATGTTCCTTTGGGAATTGTTAAAACTCTTTTTTCTCCTTTTCTTTCTTTGCTGTGCTTAGTCACTCAGTTGTGTCTGACTTTTTGTGACCCCATGGGACTTTAGCCTGCCAGGCTCCTCTGTCCATGGTGATACTCCAGGCAAGAGTACTGGAGTGGGTAGACTATCCCTTCTCCAGGGAAATCTGTTCAACCCAGGAATCAAACCAGTGTCTCCTGCATTGCAGGATGATTCTTTACCAGCTGAGCTACCAAGGAAATTCTTTAGTCTCTTAAGTCAAATTCTGTGCTTGACTGTCTCCTGCCTGGGACTTTCCAAAGTGTTACTGATTTGTAAATCAAAAGACAGTAGTTAATCAGGAACACAACTTTAAATGAGCTTTGAGTCTTAAGGAAATTATGGTTTTTTTTTTTTTGTCTTTGGTTTTTACTAACAATAAAAGGAATTTCTTTTTCAATTGTATGCCTTGAAATACATCTAATTGGGTTTTGTAAACTTTTAAAACATTTCTCAGCAATGTGTGTTAGTTGCTCTGCCGTGTCTGACCCTTTGTGACCCATAGACTGTTCATGGGATTTTCTCCTCTGTCCATGGAATTTTCCAGGCAAGAATCCTGGAGTGGGGGGCCATTTCTTCCTCCAGGGAGTCTTCTCAACCCAGGGATCGAACCCAGGTCTCCTGAGTCTCCTGTATTGCAAGCAGATTCTTTACTGCTGAACCATCGGGGAAGCCACAGATATTATACCTTAGTAAAGCTTTAAAAAAAGAGTTTAATTTAAAGATCTCTATGCCCCAGTCTTTTTAGCAGAGAGGTATGGCAACCATATACTCCACCATCTCTCCTTACGCCCTGGGAGATGGGGTAGTAGTCAATCTTTCATCAGTGGCGACAAATATGGTGAGTAACAGAGAACATTTCTTATCTTAGGAGATAAGAAAGCATCTTAGGAAGATGCTTTGATATGTGTTTTTATATCAGTGCTTTGGGGAGGCTATGCTTTAGTCTTGAACTTTGAAAATTTGTTAAAAAATTCTGAAAATTATATTTTACTCTCAACAAGTTAAAATGTTTATCTTAGGGAAATGCTGAATAGTATATTATTGTAAATTCTAATATATTTACTCTATTTCATATCCTTAAAACTAAGTATTATTATACTTGAGAAATAACAGAAATCTTAAATTTTTTCCTGTAATTTGAGAAAAAAATTTTATGCCATCTGTGACAGTCATGTAATTCAACACAATTTACATTGATTTTAAAATAATTCCACATTTAAGTTATATGCAGAGTACATCATGAGAAATGCTGGGCTGGAGGAAACACAAGCTGGAATCAAGACTGCCGGGAGATATATCAATAACCTCAGATATGCAGATGACACCACCCTTATGGNGGGACTCTCTTGCTTTTTCCATGATCCAGTGGATGTTGGCAATTTGATCTCTGTTTCCTCTGCCTTTTCTAAAACCAGCTTGAACATCTGGAATTTCATGGTTCATGTATTGCTGAAGCCTGGCTTGTAGAATTTTGAGCATTAGTTTACTAGCGTGTGAGATGAGTGCAATTGTGCGGTAGGTTGAGCATTCTTTGGCATTGCGATTCTTTGGGATTGGAATAAAAACACATTTTCCAGTCCTGTGGCCACTGCTGAGTTTTCCAAATTTGCTGGCATACTGAGTGCAGCACTTTCACAGCATCACCTTTCAGGATTTGAAATAGCTCAACTGGAATTCCATCACCTCTACCAGCTTTGTTCGTAGTGGTGATTTCTAAGGCCCACTTGACTTCATATTCCAGGATGTCTGGCTCTAGGTGAGTGATCACACCATCGTGATTATCTTGGTCATGAAGATCTTTTTTGTACAGTTCTTCCGTGTATTCTTGCCACCTCTTCTTAATATCTTCTGCTCCTGTTAGGTCCATACTATATTGAGCCCATCTTTGCATGAAATGTTCCCTTGGTATCTCTAATTTTCTTGAAGAGATCTCTAGTCTTTCCCATTCTGTTGTTTTCCTCTATTTCTTTGTACTGATCACTGAGGAAATCTTTCTTATCTCTCCTTGCTATTCTTTGGAACTCTGCGTTCAAATGAGTATATCTTTCCTTTTCTCCTTTGCTTTTTGCTTCTCTTCTTTTCACAGCTATTTGTAAGGCCTTCCCAGACAGCCATTTTGCTTTTTTGTATTTCTTTTCCGTGGGGATGTTCTTGATCCCTGTCTCCTGTACAATGTCACAAACCTCAGTCCATAGTTCACCAGGCACTCTAATTGTGTTCTGAATCTAAAGTCAAAGTTCTTTGGAACTAACAGAGATAGATGACAGACATTTCAGTTTAACAATATCGAAGGGGCCCCTTAGTAGAATTACAACAAGGAAGATGGGAGGGAGGAATGAATGGAATGAAAGAAGGGGAGGTCTTTGACCATCTGTCTCCCCCAGTCTGTGTAGTTCCCTGAGCAGTTAGTTACTAGAGGAAGCTGTCAGACACATTGACATCTCATTCTTAAGAAGACAAGAGAAAATAGTAACAAAGGCATTACTGCCAGCAGCTGCCCAAGTGTTTATTTCCCAAGATATCTTAATCATACTCCCTTTAATGACTGGTGCTTTTTATTGTCAGTCTTTTTTAAACCATATTTATTCAGCATGACTCTGAGACTCTGTGTCCATGGTAGTCTGGGGGAAAATTAAGGGATCTTTTTTGCATTGCCTGGTAAGCTGTTTAGCCAGGAGTCACAAAACTCAAGTAATGATTATTACAATCTGTACCTGCAGTCTCCAATTTCCTCAGTAAGTGATCTTTTCATTTTCCAATCTTCAAAACTAAGATCATGAGGCACTTCAAGATGGCTATATAGAAAGATCCTGAACTCATCTCCTTTCACAGATACAACAAATATAGTCATGCATGAAACAAATCCCTCTGAAAAAACCCTGAGCATCTAGCACTTGCTATAAAATTAAGGATAAAAGGGCAACATGGAGATGTGTAGGAGAGGCAGAGACACATACTTATCAACCCTGCCTCCCCCAACCCCGGATTAGCAACTCACAATCTTTAAGGATGTCAAAAATAAACAAGTATGTACATACAAAAAATGGAGCTTCTCACACACCACCCACCTGAATCCCTGGGACCTGCACCTGCAAGATGAGTCCTCAAAGTGTCTGGCTTTGAAAACCAATGGATCTGCTGTTCAGAAGAAACATAAGGTTATCAAGAATGAAGATTTTGCATTTAAAGGGCTCATGTAGAGACCCATTTGCCCTGGGACCTGATATAAAAAGTAGCAGTTTAAAAAGAGCCTAGACTTTATGTGAAGGAGAGTCACTTACTAACAAAGCATCTGCCAGAGGGTCAGAAATCTCCCAGATCACTCTCCAGAAACAACACTGACAAATGCAGTTAGTATGGGCTCCCTCAACATTGCTGTCACTGAGGCTGATGGAGGCCATCTTTTCCTTCTCACTCTGACTTGATTCCAGTGGTGACCGAACATCCCCTATCCCCTGCCCATACCACTTGCACCTGGCACTGATAGATGCAGATGGAGGACAACCTGCCCCCACCATGCCACCAGAACTAGTGGGCAAAGAGATTTGACCTGCCCCATGCCAGGCACAAAACCCTGTCAAACCCAACAGGCACACACAGGGGATGCACCTTGAGTGCCATGCTCAGGTCAATACAGGAGTAAGATTCTGGACCCCATGGGGCTGAAGTAAGTGGAGAGAGAGTTTGAGAGACGACCAAAACCGTGGCATGCATAAACAACAAAGCTCATCGCCTACAAAGGGCTACCCCTCCAAGTCAGGGAAAGAGGATTGGAGGACTGTTTTCCATAATAAATACACACACACAACACACAACCACAGAGATCAAACAAAATAGGAAAACAGAAGAAAATGTCCCAAATGAAGAAATGATAAGACCACAAGGGAAAAAGAAACAATGAAATGGATATAAATAATTTACCTGATAAGGACTTCAAAATGTTGGTCATAACGCTCATGGAATCAAGGAGAATAATAGAGGGATACAATGAGAAATTCAACAAAGAAATAGAAAATATAAGAAAGTTCTAGACAGAACTCATAGAGCTAAAGAATACAATAACTGAACTGAAAAATACACTAAAAGACATTTATAGCAAATTAGATAACGCAGAAACATGGATCATCACTTGGAAGACAGTGATTCTGTCAGTCAGTCATTTGGAAGTCACTTGGATCAGTCACTTAGAAGGCAAGGTAGTAGATATCACCCAAACAGAACAGCAAAAAGGAAAAAAAAGAATTCTTAAAAGTGAGGGCAGTTGAAGAGAGCTTTGGAACATCAAGTATACTAACCTTCTCATTACAGGGGTCCTAGAAGGAGACAAGAGAGAAAAAGGGGGAAAAGATATATCTGAAGAAATTAGAAAAAAATGCTACATCCCCAGGAAAGAAGCATAGACATTCAGGTCCAGGAAGCACAATGTGTCCCACACAAGACAAACACCGAGACATCCATATCACAGCCCATTATCATTAAGATGTCAAATTTTAAAAATAAAGAGAGAATCTTAAAAGAACCAAAAGAAAAACAACTAGCTGTCTTCAAAGGAACCCCTATAAAAATCATCTCCTGATTCTTCAGCTGCAACTTTGCAGGACTAGTGTGATATATTCAAAGTGTTGAAAGGAGAAAACTGCCAACAAGGAATATTCTACCTGGAAAGATTATCACTCAGATTTGAGGGGAGATAAGAGAGCTTCCCAGAAATCAAAAGCTTAAGGAGTTAATCTCCACCAAACCAGCCTTATAAGAAATTTTAAAGGGATTTCTCTTCAGCTGAAAAGGCTGTATTCAGAAATAAGATATGTAGAAGAAAATGCCTCACTGTGAAAGGCAAATATATAGTAAGCGTAGTGGTACAACCACTTTAAACACTACTTATGAAGGATAAAAGTAGTAAAGTCAACTATAACGATAATAATTAGTTATGTTGCTGTTTATTCACTAAGTCAGACCGACTTTTTCTGACCCCATGAACTGTAGCCTGCCAGCCTCTCTGTCCATGGGATTCTCCTGGCAAGAATACTGGAGTGGATTGCCATTTCCTTCTCCAGGGGATCTTCCCGACCCAGGGACTGAACTCAAGTCTCCTGCATTGACAGGTGGATTCTTTACCATTGAGCCACCAGGGTGTGTGTGTGCTTNCTCTGTCCATGGGATTCTCCTGGCAAGAATACTGGAGTGGATTGCCATTTCCTTCTCCAGGGGATCTTCCCGACCCAGGGACTGAACTCAAGTCTCCTGCATTGACAGGTGGATTCTTTACCATTGAGCCACCAGGGTGTGTGTGTGCTTAGCCAGCAGGAAAGCCATAATAATTAAGGAACACCAAAAAAATGTTAATGTAAAATATGACATCAAAAAATAAAATGAGAGCGTTAAAATGAAGATCAAAATAAAATTTTGTTTATTTTAGGTGATTTTAATATGTCATTTCCTGTACCTGGAATTTTTTTTTTTTTCAGAGAGCCCATATCAGAGAGGTCTTGCTAACCACAAGTTTAACCCAGCATCTGAACTGTCAATTTAGCTTTCCTTCCCATTTACCTGTTCTACATTCCTCTATATTTCTTACATCATTGGACAGACATTTATCCATGTCCTGATCCATTTAATGCCTATCATCTAACTCTACAAAAGAAAATAAACATCATTATATCATGGATTTTATTTTATATCAAACCCTAGAGCAGTGCCACGTACAGGAATAGCCAGAAAGATTTTATTGAAAATAAATTAGGATTGAATATATAATTTAAGCAAGATTTAAAGGAGTGGATAGCCATTCCATTCTCCAGGGCATCTTCTTGACCCAGAGATCACACCTGGGTCTTCCGCCTTGCAGACAGATTCTTTACCATCTAAGCTACCAGGGAAGCCCTTTTCTTTTATATAATTTAAGCAAGAGTTAAAGAAACAAAATTGCAGTATACTTATCTAAGGGGATATCTACTCAGCACTTTCATTTTTCTTAAAACTGTTTTGCTCCTTCAGATTTGACGTCTCTTTGAATCTATCCTTATGTTTCCTTGGGGATTCCCTCACAACTCATTCGATAAAGAATCTGTCTGCCATGCGGGAGACCCCGATTTGAGTCCTGGGTCAGGAGATCCAGGAGAAGGAAATGGCAACCCATTCCAGTATTCTTGCCTAGGAAATCCCATGGACAGAGGAACCTGGTGGACCATAGTCCATGGGGCTGTGAAAGTCAGACACGACTGAGTGACTAAACCACCACCCTACGTTTCCTACCAGCGCTCACATGTGTAATTAGTTCCCTAGCTCTTATCCATAACAGCTTAGTGGCCTAGTGGTAGACTGGGTTTGATCCCTGGGTCAGGAATATCCCCTAGAGGAGGGTATGACAATCCACTCCAGTGTTCTTGCCTGGAGAATCCCATGGACAGAGAGGCCTGGCAGGCTACAGTTCATGGGGTTGCAAAGAGTCAAACACGGCTGAAGCAACTCAGCACATAGGCACAGCGATCATTGTCTGACCCAAGATGGTCAGTCTCTTTCTCCAAGATTCCACACCTGGACATAGTTGATTGATTAGAAATGAGTATTTGTCCTGTGTTAGAATTTTTAAGAACAGTAGAAAGTTGAGTCTGTTTTTCCTTATGTGGTTAAAATTTAGATAGTTAAGGCTCCTGTTGATGGCTTATTTTATTCAGAAAGATAGTTGCGAGAAAGTACAATGAAGCTAAAATCTAAAGACCATAATACAAAATGGTGGACTCTTAAGTCAAAATCCAGAATCCTGATTTCCTGAGTAGTTCCTCAAGCAATAAAAACAGTTTTCAACAAATTCAAGGAAGAAATAAATTAGCACTTAATTCTTGAGCTGAAAAATATTAAACCATGACTTCATTTTTAATATTGCTTCCAGCATTTGTCTCTTTAGAGGTAAAAGCAGTGCATCTATTTTAACATGGGTGTGATTTTTCTACAACTTCACCATTAGTTATAGCTCCAGGTCAAAAGAATTAGTTCTATTCTCTACGGGAATATCAAGGCTGAGTATTTTATTGTTATTGAGAAAAGAACAGCAGCTGATGTAACTAACTAAATGCAAGCATAGTGAGGTACATTTCATTTCATAGTGATCAAGTTATTCATGGAATTTTATGTAATCATATCCTGACTTAATGGCTGAAATAAGTGGATAAAAATGACCACTATCCTTATTTGGAACAAAACAATAATAGTATCAGTGGTCCTATAGCTTAGTATCCAACTCCTGGAGAAATTAAACTGTAACTTACTTTTCCATGCAGGATACAGGATGCTTGGGGTTGGCTCCCACCTTCCACATTTACTGCTCTCTACGCTTCTGGTCAGGCTGTTCTGCTGTGGTCATCATGGCAAACAACATTATGCTGAGTAAGTCAACAATTTTGATCTCNCTTACTTTTCCATGCAGGATACAGGATGCTTGGGGTTGGTGCACTGGGATGACCCAGAGAGGTGGTATGGGGAGGGCTGTGGGAGGGGGGTTCAGGATTGGGAACTCGTGTACACCCATGGTGGATTTATGTTGATGTATGGCAAAACCAATACCGTATTGTAAAGTAAAATAAAGTAAAAAAACAAAAATTTTTAATAAAAATTTTAAAAATGTCAAAATGGACAGTAGAATTTAAAAAAAATAAAATCATTCTTAACAGCAGAGAAAGATGTCTCAATGTAAATTTTTTCCATTTCATAACTTTGTCAGAGCCAATCCATTGTGTCATAACCACTGTCAGAATTATATTCTTCCTATTTTTACTGTTTTATTTCCCTTCATAGGTGTTGAATCTATATGAACAAGAGTTAATTATCTCCAACCATTATGTATGTTTGAACAGCTTAGTTGCTCTCCCTTTTCAACTCGTCTATGCGTGCTTTTATGAGTTTAATGGGGCTTCCCTGGTGGCTCAGTGGTAAAGAACCCATCTGCCAAGCAGGAGACACAGGTTTGATCCTTGGGTTGGGAAGATCCCCTGGAGAAGGAAATGGCAACCCACTACAGTATTCTTGCCTGGGACATCCCATGGACAGAGGAACCTGAGAGCTACACTCCATGAGATTGCAAAAGAGTTGNCCAAGCAGGAGACACAGGTTTGATCCTTGGGTTGGGAAGATCCCCTGGAGAAGGAAATGGCAACCCACTACAGTATTCTTGCCTGGGACATCCCATGGACAGAGGAACCTGAGAGCTACACTCCATGAGATTGCAAAAGAGTTGGACATGACTTAGTAACTAAACAACAACAAACATGAGTTGAACAATGTTCTTTAAATTTTTATCCCTTGAAGTCCTAGCTTCTAGGACACCTGAGTATGGCCTTATTTGGATATAAGGTCTTTATAGACGTAATGGATTTAAAATAAGGACATTAAGTTGAGTCTTCAACCAATGTAATTGACGTCCTTTTAAGAAGGGGAAATTTAGGGACTTCCCTGGCAGTCCAGTGGTTAAGATTCTGTGCTGCTGATGCAGGAGCTGTGGGTTCAATCCCTGGTCGGTGAACTGACCCTACCTGCTGGGCAGCATGGCCGAAACGGTTAAAAAAAAAAAGAAAGGGAAATTTAGATATAGAAAGGTAGAGAGGGAAGACAATGTAAAGATACACAGAGAAGACAGCCATCTACAAACCAAGGAGAGAGGCATGGAACAGATTCCTTTTCAAAGCTCTCAAAAGGAACCAAATCTACCAATTCCCTTGATCTCAGACCACTACCGTCCATAACTATTTCTATTGATAAAACGACTTAGTTTGTGGCATTTTGCTATGGCAGCACTAATAAAGTAATACATATGATTAACCTTCTTATCCTTCGAGCAAAAAAGGAAGTGTTCGTAGCTCAGTTTGTCTGACTGTGATTCCACGGACTATATCCTGCATGTAACCTGCCAGGCTCCCCTGTCCATGGGATTTCCCAGGCGGGAATACTAGAGTGGGTAACCATTCTCTTCTCCAGGGGATCTTCCTGACCCAGGGATTGAACCTGGTCGCCTGCATTGCAGGCAGATTCTGTACCACCTTCGTCACCAAGGAAGCCCTAAATTTTGGCAGCACTGCACAACAGGTTGGAATTGTTGTGCAGAGATTAAACCTGAGATTCCTGCAATGGGAGTGCAGAGTCTTAACCACTGGACCAGCAAGGAAAACACTCCTTATCCTAAGCATGTTCATAGATTTAGCTATGTGTCTTCCTACCTGTGCTCTCAGGTCAAGACACAAATCTTTCCTATTCTATGTAACTACTCCATCATCTGGCCCCTGTGGACCTATTTAGTCTGCTATGTGTCGTATTCCATTCTTTTTCACTACCATGTTTCAGCTGTATCAAAGTACTATACTTTTCATTCCACAAATGGTCGCAACTCTTGTGCCTCCAAGTTTTCACTCATGCCCTTTCTTCTGCTATGAATCACTTCTAGTCCCTCTCCTTATCCTCTTGCTCTTTTTTCTAACTGAATTTTAATAATCATTTGGTCTCAGCTTATACAACTTCCTTTTGGAAATTTTCTCTGATGTCTAATTGCGACCTCATGGACTGCAGCCCACAAGGCTCCTCTGTCTATGGGATTTTTCAGGCAAGAATACTGGAGTGGGTTGCCATTTCCTTCTCCCACAATAACTAGCTTACATATCTACTGTTACCAAAGCACAAAAAATTATTTTTAAGATAACACTATTTCCTTGTTTTTGCTTCTCAAAAGATGTAAACCTCCTTGTAGCTAGGAATGTGTTCTGTCATGTTACTTCTATGATCTAAAATAATACTAAGCTAGCAACACATAATAGACACTCACTTTCTAAAGTAGGTACACCTTTGTAAAACCCTACCAAACTATGCCAGGTTTTACTATTCTGAATCCATTGTAATTTAAGGATTATTATATTTGTGTACTTGGTCAAAGAGTTGTAAAGTATCTCATTTTTCATATGCCATTGTCAACTCTACTTAGTAGTTTTATGAGAAAATAGTGTCTCACCTTTTCCATATTTTGTTGCACAGTTCTTAGTGTATTGTAAATATTCAAGATATTCATAAAGTAACGATCATAGAGTAACAATCTCATAAAGAAAAGTAAGTTTCTGTCTTGGTATTAGAGCTGAAAGCACCTTGGAATGACATCTGTTTAGACCCATTCTAGCAAAACTTAAAAACACACATCAAAGAGATAAAACAAATCTGCAAATACTTGAACTGCCTACCAAAACAAAAGTCACACTCTTTAAGAAACATTAAAAAAAATTTCAGACACTCAATCATCTAGTTTCACAATAGTCAACATTTAATCAAAAAGCCCTAAACATTCCAAGAAGCAGGGAGATACTCCCACAGCTAAGAGAAAAATCAATCCATATAAATGTGGATGCAGAGATATCTTAACAACCATATTTTCTAGTTTCTCTATTTGATGCTTTAATGTCCTGGGGCCTTGCTGACCCTGGAGGGACGCCCCCTCTGGGAGTCAGCCAATTCCTAAAGATAGTAAAAGACTCATCTTAAAACACAGTTTTCACATGCAAACTAGCAAATCTTGAGTCCACACCCCAACCAGCTTCTTTCTTAGGCTCTCTCAGTTCAGTTCAGTTCAGTTCTGTCACTCAGTTGTGTCTGACTCTTTGCAACCCCATGGGCTACAGCACACCATGCCTCTCTGTCCATCAACAACACCCAGAGTTTGCTTCAAGATATTCCATTCCATGTCCATTGAGTCAGTGATGCCATTCAACCATCTTGTCCTCTGCTGTCCCCTTCTCCTCCTGCTTTAAATCTTTCCCAGCATCAGGGTCTTTTCAAATGAGTCAGTTCTTTGCATCAGGTGGTCAAAGTATTGGAGTTTCAGCTTCAACATCAGTCCTTCCAATGAAAACTCAGAACTGATTTCCTTTAGGATGGACTGATTGGATCTCCTTGCAGTCCAAGGGACTCTCAAGAGTCTTCTCCAACACCACAGTTCAAAAGCATCAGTTCTTCGGTGCTCAGTTTTCTTTATAGTCCAACTCTCACATCCATACATGATCACTGGAAAAGCCATAGTTTTGACAAGATGGACCTTTATTGGCAAAAGGCTCTCTCAGGGCCACTATTTCACTGCTGTAATAAAAAACCCAGGGCCAGGCATGCACTAAAACTAGCTTAAACTATTCAAACTAGCCATCCTCAAACGCTCTTACACCTCCTCCATCATGCTTTCCTACAGAAACCACAATAAAANACACTCAATCATCTAGTTTCACAATAGTCAACATTTAATCAAAAAGCCCTAAACATTCCAAGAAGCAGGGAGATACTCCCACAGCTAAGAGAAAAATCAATCCATATAAATGTGGATGCAGAGATATCTTAACAACCATATTTTCTAGTTTCTCTATTTGATGCTTTAATGTCCTGGGGCCTTGCTGACCCTGGAGGGACGCCCCCTCTGGGAGTCAGCCAATTCCTAAAGATAGTAAAAGACTCATCTTAAAACACAGTTTTCACATGCAAACTAGCAAATCTTGAGTCCACACCCCAACCAGCTTCTTTCTTAGGCTCTCTCAGTTCAGTTCAGTTCAGTTCTGTCACTCAGTTGTGTCTGACTCTTTGCAACCCCATGGGCTACAGCACACCATGCCTCTCTGTCCATCAACAACACCCAGAGTTTGCTTCAAGATATTCCATTCCATGTCCATTGAGTCAGTGATGCCATTCAACCATCTTGTCCTCTGCTGTCCCCTTCTCCTCCTGCTTTAAATCTTTCCCAGCATCAGGGTCTTTTCAAATGAGTCAGTTCTTTGCATCAGGTGGTCAAAGTATTGGAGTTTCAGCTTCAACATCAGTCCTTCCAATGAAAACTCAGAACTGATTTCCTTTAGGATGGACTGATTGGATCTCCTTGCAGTCCAAGGGACTCTCAAGAGTCTTCTCCAACACCACAGTTCAAAAGCATCAGTTCTTCGGTGCTCAGTTTTCTTTATAGTCCAACTCTCACATCCATACATGATCACTGGAAAAGCCATAGTTTTGACAAGATGGACCTTTATTGGCAAAAGGCTCTCTCAGGGCCACTATTTCACTGCTGTAATAAAAAACCCAGGGCCAGGCATGCACTAAAACTAGCTTAAACTATTCAAACTAGCCATCCTCAAACGCTCTTACACCTCCTCCATCATGCTTTCCTACAGAAACCACAATAAAAGTCCCCACGTTTTCCCCTCATTCTCTGTGTCCTGTGACTGACCCAGTGAGGCTTCTCATGGAATGGGATGTGCCTCTTCCTTTTGAGACTATGAATACAGCAAACTCTCTTTTCAATGACAGCTGTCTTCTGATCCAATGGCCTTGTCATAACTGTAAAATTATATTAAACATATGTGTATGGAATCTAGAAAAGAGGTACTGATGAACCTGTTTTCAAGGCAGGACTAGAAACGTAGACAGAGAGCACAGACTTGTGGACCTGGGGCTGGGGGGAAGAAGGTGGGATGAATTGTGAGAGCAGTGTTAAAGCACATACATAGCAAATGTAAAATAGATAGCTAGTGGGAAGCTGGTGTATAACACAGGGAGCTCAGCCTGGTGCTCTGTGATACCCCAGATGGGTGGGATGGCAGGATGCAAGGAAGGCTCAAATGGGAGGAGACCAATGTATACTTAAGGTAGATTCATGTTGCTATACAGCAGAAACCAACACAACATTATGAAGCAATTATACTACAATTGAAAAAAAAAAAAAAAGAATTTGAATTTTAAAACAAAATCAGAGATAATGTATTTAGCAGTCAAGCATGT
>SJYV01000803.1:364525-397806 GCA_006410875.1 Neotragus pygmaeus
AAGTACTCCACTATTTAAATAAAAAAAAAAAAAAAAACATGATGAGAAGAAAAGAGGAGAAAAGCTGAGACTTAAAAGGTGGAAATAGTAATAAAATCCATCCAAAATGAAATGCAGAGAGAAAAGTCTAATAAAAATGAGTGACTTAAGGACTTTTGGAACAATATTAAGTGGTTTAACATCTGTGTAATAAAAGTGCTTCAAAGAGGAGAGAGCCAGAAAAATATTTAAAGAAATAATAGCCATCTTTTTTTCTAAATTTACTGAAAACTAACAACCCACATTTCCAAGAATGTCAACAAACACTAAGCAGGGTAAACATACATGCACAGAAAAAAGAAAAAAGAAATTGCTATGCAAGCCTGAAGACTTTTTTGTGTGTTCATGTACAAATGCATTCTTCACAGAGAAAGAAAGGGAGAAGGGAGAAAGGTAGAAAGGAAGGGAAAACCATTGAGTCATTATCAAATTACTAAGAACAATTATAAAGAGTAAATTTTAAAAGAATTCAGAAAGGACACATTACCTTCACATGAATAAGCATGAAAATAATTGCATTCTTCTCAACAGATATTAATGAAGCTAAGAATTGCATTTTTAACATCGAGAAAGTAAAACCGTGTCAGCTTAGAATTCTATATCCAGTCTTCCACACTCACAGAAAATTCAGGCCTCCTAAAACTTACCTGGAAGAGATCCTTTGACTTCAAGGTAAGTAGAAAAAGAAAGAAGGAAAAAAGTTTTTAAAAACAAGAAAGCCAATAAGCAATTAATATTATTGGGCTTCCCTGGTGGCTCAGATGGTAGAGAATCTGCCTGCAATGCAGACGACCCAAGTTCGACCCCTGGGTCAGGAAGATCCCCTGGAGAAAGGAATGGCTACCTACTCCAGTATTCTTGCCTGGAGAATTCGATAGACAGAGTAGCCTGGAAGGCTACAATCCATGGGGTAGCAAAAAGTCGGACACAGCTGAGTAACTAACATTTTCACTAATATAATAGTAGTTCCCTAGTCTCTGTGTCATCAACTAATTTACCTAAGAAGTGGGTGGAGCTCTTTTATTACAACTATAGTCTTTACACCAGCAACAAATTAGCTGAAGCATCAACTTTGGTGAATGCTAGATCATCCCAATTTATCGCTATTTTGCACGCCATCAGTTTTTGTTAGAAAAAATGCCAAGGTGTCATAAAACAACTAGTTGGAAAATAAAACAACATACAATTCAATAAAGACACCAGGCAAATGCTTGGTCATGCAAGTCAAACCTTTACCAAATATCAGATTGTTATTATTATTTCTTAGCAAGAAATAGATCACACAGCTTGAAAAATTACTATATATCTTATTTCTCTCAAAACTGTGTTTAAAATAAAGCCTACATATTATTTATATTAGGTATCTATGACAAAATGTTTCTGCAAACAAAAGATACATACACTCATAAACATACTGTGTTAAGTACTGAGGAGGGCTAGGTTAAAACAAGAATCCCTGAGTCAGATTGCATGTGTTCCATTTCTGTTCCACAGTTACAGAGCTCCATGACCTTGCCAAGTTACCTAACTTCTTTGAGCCTTATTTTTCTTATATGTAAAGTATTAATAATAATAACACTTATTTATATCATTTTTGAAGTTAAAATTGATATAAGTATTTCATGTACTATATAGTTAGTCCATAGCAAGTATGCAAGTAATATTAACTACTACTATTACTCTTGAGAGTTCCTTGGACAGCAAGGATAACAAACCAGTCAATCCTAAAGGAAATCAACCCTGAATATTTACTGGAAGGACTGATACTGAAGCTGAAGCTCCTATAATTTGGGAAGTGGGTGGCTGATGAGAAGAGCCAACTCACTGGAAAGACCCTGATGCTGGGAAAGATTGAAGCAAGAGGAAAAGGGGGCGACAGAGGATGAGATGGTTTGATGGCGTCACTGACTCAATGGACATGAGTTTGAGCAAGCCCAGGGAGACAGCGAAGGCCAGGGAGGCCTGCCATGCTGCAGTCCATAGGTTCACAAAGAGTCGGACGTGACTTAGTGACTGAACAACAACTGCTGTTGCTGCTGCTATTGCTGCTGCTGTTGCTGCTGCTACCACAATTACTGGGCTTCCCTCCTAGCTCAGTTGGTAGAGAATCTGCCTGCAATGCAGGACACCCTGGTTCAATTCCTGGGTTGGGAAGATCCACTGGAGAAGGGATAGGCTACCCAGTCCAGTATCCTTGGGCTTCCCTTGTGGCTCAGCTGGTAAAGAATCTGCCTGCAATGCGGGAGACCTGGATTTGATNCTGCCTGCAATGCAGGACACCCTGGTTCAATTCCTGGGTTGGGAAGATCCACTGGAGAAGGGATAGGCTACCCAGTCCAGTATCCTTGGGCTTCCCTTGTGGCTCAGCTGGTAAAGAATCTGCCTGCAATGCGGGAGACCTGGATTTGATCCCTGAGTTGGGAAGTTCCCTTGGAGAAGGGAAAGTCTACCCATTCCAGTATTCTGTCCTGGAAAATTCCATGGACTGTATAGTCCACAGGGTCGCAAAGAGTCAGACACAATGGAGCGGCTTTCACTCACTCACCATAATTACTGTTATCACCACTATTTCCTGGAGAAGGGCATGACAACCCACTCCAGTATTCTTGCCTGAAGAATCCCATGGACAGAGGAGCTTGGAGGGCTGTAGTCCATGGGATCACAAGGAGTCAAACACAACTGAAGCAACTTAACACACAAACACAATACTGGCAAGTGTGAAACTCACTTTTCCCTTTTGGAATGCTGGAGGATATTTAGGAATTTTTTTTTTCCCAGTTTTCCAGTCCACATTTTTGTAAAAAGCTTGGTCAAGTCACATATTATTTATTCTTAATCTAAGACTTTTATCTGTTTAAAGCACCGGAGATATTTGCTTATTCAATATTTCTTTATCTTGAGTTTGCTCATTCCAATCTATTTCCTTCTGCAGATTATTCTTATCAAATAATTTACAAGAAAAATGAGACTAAATCAGCTCCTTTTTTTTAATCCCTCAGTGTTACATTACTGAATATAATGTTTATCCTTTTCTAGTTCATTATATTGTTGTAATGGAAAAAATATGGTCTGTATGACCTTGCTCTATTGGATTATGTCCCCCTTTTGACCATCTTAGTGTATATTTAGCAATTTTGTAACATTCTTTGCTATTTGTATTCTATTACTTTTTCTTTTAAGTAATACCTTGAGACTTCCCAGTGTTTACCACAGGCTGTTTGCTTACAATGACTGTTCAGAAAGAGAAGGCAGAATAAATCTATTCTATAATCCAGGTCCTCTGCCTGGCCAGTGTTGTGAATAGGGAGACATAGAAATGAAGCAGAAAACTAATAGTAATGCCTATAATTTATTTTTTTCTACATGTGAAACTTGGTATTCTGGTAAGTTCTCATTTTATTCTCACTAACCCTAAAGTATAGATAAAAGTATATCCTCTCCTTCTTAAAAGATAGGGCATGGCTATCCTTTCCAGTATTCTTGCCTGGAGAATTCCATGGACAGGGGAGCCTGGTGGGCTATAGACCTTGGGGTCACAAAGAGTCAGACACCATTGAGGGACTAATACTTTCACTTTCACCCACAGGCATTGATTGAGAGGTTAACTTGACAGTATCTCCCCATGAATGAAAGCAATAATTAGCATTCAAACTTAGACAGCCTGGTTCCAAAGTCTAAACATGTTATGTCATTTTATTTCTACAACTTCATTATAAAGATACCATCTGTAAATATTCATCTCCCTTTATTTTAGAATTGATAATATCTATGATTAGAATTAGAGCATTTTAAAGCTTATCTCTCCTCTTGAAACATTTTCTCTTTCAGAATTTCAAGCTATGAAATTAATTTATTCTGAACACTTTAAAACCTGTCTTCCTAAAGAAAGCAGCTCACATTGGACTCTTCCTTCCAGCCCTTTGCTATTACAAACAGTAAACTGATGGGACTTCCCTGGTAGTCCAGTGGTTAAGACTCTGTGCTTCCAGTACAGGGCACACAGGTTTGATCCCTGGCCTGGGAACTAAGATCCTATATGCCTCATAGAGTGGCAATAAATAAATAAATAATAAAATGCGATAGCAGTAACATAGATTAAAAAATAAAGTAAATAAAATGGCAAGATGTCTTCTCCCCAAGTTCATAATTTTCCAACCAGGAACTAACTAGTTACTTCCTGTTGATGAGAATCATATAAATTGATGTAATTATTCTAATTCTTTCTGGTTTTTTTTTAACAGGATTGGGGAAAATGAAGTTTTCAACCTGTTTGCATATAGTGGCAAGAGATTTGTGCAAATAAGCTTTCTTGAGGCTCCTTTTTAAGAATTTTAACTCATTTTGTATCCAATAATGTCTCCTTCATTTCTTTTAGTTGGCTAGAAATCCAAAGTGAAGTCTTACATCTATTCTCTTTCTCTTTCCTTTTTGTCTGGACATACCACACTTTATATTTCTTAAAGTCCTATGTTTTATGTGTTTCTGTGCAGGTGTGTGTATGTATGTGTGTTTGTGTGCTTTGTCATGTTTGACTCTTTGCAACCCCATGAACTGTATCCTGCCAAGCTCCTCTGTCCATGGAAGTTTCCAGGCAAGAATCCTGGAGTGAGTTGCCATTTCTTCCTCCAGGGGATCTTCCTGACCCAGAGATCGAACCGGTGTCTCTTGCATTTCCTGCATCAGCAGGCAGATTCTTTACAGGAGTGATTGGAAAAGACCACTCCTCTTGAATAAACAGGCCTTAGATGAAATCTCCTTAGACCCTAGATCATCTTCAGCCTGTGGTCTTCAGTAAAATGCAATCTTCCCATTTTTGAAAGTTAATAGATAAACTTTCATTTCTGAAAGTTAATCCTCTATAGTGATTCAAAATCTGTGCTAAGCATTTTAAACACATTATTTCATTCAGCCTTCACAATCATACACACAAGATTTTATAATCATTTGAAAGTAAGGAAACTGATGTAACAACCTTGTAGTTACTGGTTGGGACTCTGACAACTTATCTGGTTCTAAGTCCAATTTTTTCCCCTTTAAACAATACTTTTTTTCCCAGATTTGTTGTCCATCCAGTGAAGGACTCTCAGCTCTACTAGTCAATGAATTTAAGAAGTCAGTCATCAAATGAACCAGATACCCAGAATAGAAATCTTTATTGAAAATGGTGACCTAGGATCTATCTTTGAGAGCACACAGCAGCCAAAAATGAGAGCAGGGAAGAAAATATATGGCTAGAGTGGTGGACAAGTAAGTAATCTTACTTCCTTGGAAAGATGGTGAAAAAAGAGAGAAGTGAGAACAGGGAAAGAAAATAGCAAATATTTGGGTAAAGTGATATAAATGCTACATAAAGAAACTGCCAGTGAGAAGGGGAATTTGTATTGGTTCGCAAAGCAGATAGGAAAGGTGGGAAAAATCAGTAAAATTCATAGCAATTAAGCAGTCATTAAACCAGGGACCTTTGATCAAGACAGAAAAAGTGACACATAAGATATTAGTGAAGTTGGATTTTTCTCTCCTAATCGAATTCCATCTCTTGGGATAACAATTCCTGGTATAACCTACAACCACACTGTTGTAGCATTTTCAATATCAATTGCTTTTCTAAAACAGGAATAAATTGCCTTCTATTTTCTATAAAAACATTATATTTTTCCTTTTTTATATGGATTTCATATTTTTGCTTATTAACAGTTCTATCATCTGCAGACCAAATGATTTGGGGGACATTAAGATAAGGAATTAAAATTAAAATATGCTTTTGAAAATTATATTTATCCAAAAGTAATCATTGTGCACTATTCAACTTGCAGTAATTCTGAAGGACTGCCCTAACTTCTATCTAGATAATTCCATAATTCCAGTAAGAAAAGCAGAAAAGTGGGCAAGAGTTGGCTCCCTATTTTCGCTCAGATGATGTTTAAAGGATACTGTATTGTCATCATCGAAAGTAATAAAGAAATAATTTGCTTGCAGTATTTTCTTATTGTCCTTTTCTATTATCAGTTGAACTAAAAGAATCAGAGTTATCAAAAAGCAACAGAACCTCTGGAAGGGAATTCTAGAAGATTCTCATGCTTTTTCACAACTCTGGAATGTCAGAGTAAAGTCAGATAGATAGGGGGATGGGGGAGGGGTGGGGCGCGGGATGACCCATAAACAGAAACCTCCTGCAAAGAAAGTCCGGTAGTTTTCCACTCGTCTTTGAATCCTGGTAGAGGTAAGCAGACAGAAAAGAAAAAAAAAATAAATAAATCTTATATATTTGAAGAATAAACTCTGAACTCCAAAGAATACAGATTTAACAGCCTAATTTATTAAAGAGAATGATTAAGAAGGAAAAAAAAGTGAATATGCTCATTGAAGACAATAAATTTTTATTTTTAAAATGGTATTTATAAAGTAATACTGCAAATAATTTACAGCTTCTGAATCCCCCCTTTATCACATGATATTTATAATCAAAAAATAAGAATTACAGATGTTTACTAAGGAAAATTATGCAATCGCATAGTCCAGTCTTAGGCAATCTTTTATCTGCTGTTTCACCATTTCTCATAAATCCACAGGTATTACAATACACATGCTGTTTTAACGTGACTCTGTTTTGAAATCACAGTTGACCTTCCCCGTTCCATTAGCAGCAAAACAAAAAACNAAAAGGCGGATGGCACCCCAAGGCCATCTGTTAGCCTGACTCCACGGAAGCCACCCAGTCATTCAAGCACCTGGTCAAAATGTTAAATTGATGTTATATGTATTTTACCACAATTTACGTGCACGCGGGGCCGTCCATGTGGTGAACTTGCTCAAACTGAACCACATGGAGTCTTTCATTCGTCTATTTTTCTTTGTAGAAATAAAAAGATCCTGGACTACGTATTTCCTACTACATACTGCATGTCCAGCACCCAGAACAGTGCCCAGCACTTGTCAGAGGCATGGAGTAGACATGTGCGGCTATGAGAGTGTATGTCATACACGTAAGCAGTAGGTACCCATCATTAACATACTGGACACACCGCTCTGTGCTTTGTAAGATGGGAGACATTAACGGGCTTAGCCTTTCTACTTCAAGGACTGACTCTCTAGCTCATTCCTCATGCCCCAGAGACTCCTCCAGCCAGTGTAACCTTTCTTTGGAGGAAGGGAGACGTTAAGGGGCTTAGCCTTTCTGCTTCAAGGACTGACTTGATCGCTCAGTCCACATGCCCCAGTGACTCCTCCAGCCAGTGTTTCCCTTCTTGTGGGGCCCCCGCCCATCCTCCACGCAGCACCTGCACAACCTCTTACAAGTAAACTGATGAGATCGATCCTGCCCACTAATGCCAAAACGCCCTGGCCGGCAGGGNGACTCCTCCAGCCAGTGTTTCCCTTCTTGTGGGGCCCCCGCCCATCCTCCACGCAGCACCTGCACAACCTCTTACAAGTAAACTGATGAGATCGATCCTGCCCACTAATGCCAAAACGCCCTGGCCGGCAGGGCCCACAGCCATGCTAACAAAATGTAACACAACCCCAACGCTTCGCCAGACGAGGGCCAATCCAACGGGCAGTGGCCCCAGCTGCTCTCACCTTGTTGAGGTCCTTTAATGGACCGGAACCTGGTGGTCCGGAGTCAACGATAAGAAGGTAAAGGAGAGGAAGAAGCTGATATTCTTTGGTTTACGCAGAAAGCCAATAAAGCCCCTGACATGGGACTTGCTCTGTTCACGGAGGGTTCAGGCGTCCTCTCGATGGAGTGAAGATTCAGAGCGCCTTCTTGAGAGGGTCTTCGAAGCCCGGGCAGGAAAGTGAACTCTGAGATCCAAGGGATCAGCCTGAAAAAGAGAGAGAGAGAAAGACAGACACGGGGACCAGAGCTCTGATGGAGCAAAGGTATTTTAATCACCATGGTGTGGGCATATATACTGTCTTACAAGGTAGTTATTCTCAGCAAAGATAAAGATTAAAATTCCAGACTTACAAAACACAGGCAAGNATTGGAGAAGGAAATGGCAACCCACTCCAGTGTTCTTGCCTGGAGAATCCCAGAGACAGAGGAGCCCAGTGGGCTGCCGTCTATGGGACGCACAGAGTCAGACACGACTGAAGCAACTTAGCAGCAGCAGCAACAGCAGCTTTCTTTATATTCCATTTCTCACATCCATACATGACTACTGGAAAAAGTCATTCAGTCATCTCCAACTCTTTAAGACCCCATGAACTGTAGTCTGCCAGGCTCCTCTGTCCATGGGATTCTCCAAGCAAGAATACTGAAATGGGTAGCCATTCCCTTTTCCAGGTGGTCTTCTCTACCAAGGGATCGAACTCAAGTCTCCTGCATTACAGGCAGCTTCTTTATCATCTGAGCCACCAGGGAAGCCCACGATTCTTAGAGCTTTGTGAAGTCAGAAAGATAAAATAATGAAAACAAAGGAACTAGCAATATAAACAGTCTTCTAATATTATTTTTCATTTTATCCAACCATGTCTTTAAGTTCTCTCTTATTACAGATGGCATGTATAAATACCTGTGTTTTAGCAGCTGTGTGGTAATCTCTTGATAACAGGAAATTCCCAATTAGCTGAAAATTGTTTTTCAGGGAGCAATGTTTGTTTGTTAAATGGCAGTGGTGATCAAGATGATAACAATCCATCTTCTTATATTGTTATGTGGCTTCTGAAATTCTTCATTTAAAATGAATCACTGGTCTTGTGTAGCCATGAGGCTAAAATAATACATCCCAGAAGTACCAGTTGTCTGCCTCTTGTCTGGGGTGCTTTTGAATGACAGACAGAGACAATTTGGCCCACAAAGTCAAATCTGGTTCTCTGGAGAAAAAGCTTACTGACTCCACCAAATCGAAAACATATCCAAGAGCAAACTCTCTAATTACATTTTCATAGTTTTTCCTCTTAAGAGAAAAACAAAAGTACATTCCTAACCTAGAGTACATTGATACAAGATTTGGATTCCAGGAGAATGAGATTAAATTCCCCATGCAAGATCCTTGCTATTTATAACAAACCTGGGTGGATTCTAATAACCATGCCCTGTTCTATTTTAATGACATAAGTAATTTAGGGACCAGCACTTGGTGGTCAGGTCCTATTCATTCTAAGAGGACTGTTGATATTTTGATAAAAAATAGACATTTCCCACTGTAGAAACTACTCGGCCTGTATAAAAATGCAGTTTCCAGCATCAGTAAACTGTGTTTATCCTCTATTAAAGAATGCTCTGAACTTGCAAATAGGCATGCTGGATTTGATAGATATCTGCTTCCAAATTCTCCTAAGACCTTATAAATATGTCAACAAATATTGTGGTTTTTTCCCCAAAAAAGATCATGCACCCACAAAAATAAAAAAATAACAGCAAAGATAAAATTACTAAACAGCAGCAAAATTTGAGAAGTGGGAAAACGCATGGGCAAATCCTAACTGAATTAATAGGCCACAGAAAGTGGACACCTAAGGCAGTTATGTGAAATCCTTCAGCAAGCCCAGTTCCACAGACCCTCAGAAGCTGAAGACACCAGATGGGTGGAAAATCTCAGGAGGATAACTACAAGTTAGAATTTTATTTGAAATTTCTTACTATCTTAAAAACATAGTATCTATTATTTCTTTTGTAATATATATTAGTCTGTGGATCACTAGTTACATCTAAAGATATTCACATGATCACGTAAGAAATATCTAACCATATTTCCTATGCTTATTTCTAAGTCTATCCTTTTATAACTTTTACAGATAATGACATATCATTTATTTCATCAGAAAAATAACATCCCCTGAAATTCACGGACTACACAGTGTGATAATTCAAATACATTATGCATTTTTTAAAACCCATATCTTTAAATTGTATTTTAAAACATAATTGTATTTTAAATCTTTTGTTTGCTTTTCTCTGATGATATTGAGCATCTTTTTTATATGCCTGTTGATCAGGCACATACGTTCTTTGATCAGGTATACGTTCTTTGGAAAAATGTCTATTCAAGTCTTCTGCCCAGTTTTAACCTAGTTGTCCTATATATATATATATATATATATATATATATTATTAGCTGTTTATATATTTTGAAAATTAACTCCTTATAGGTCATATCATTTGCCAATATTTTCTCCCAATCAGTAGGTTGTCTTTTGGTTTTGTTGATGACTTCCTTTGTTGTGCAAAAACTTTTCAGTTTAAATAGGTCTCATGTGTTTCTTTTTGTTTTTATTTCTGTTGCTATAGGAGACAGATCCAAAAGAATATCGTCTCACACCTGTCAGAATGGTTATCATCAAAGAGTCTACAAATAACAAACATTAGCAAAGAGGCAGAGAAAAGGACTCTAGTACACTGTTGGTGGGGATGTAAATTGGTTCAGCTACTATAGAAAACAGCGTGGAGGTTCCTCAAGAAACTAAATATAAAACTACCATTGTTGCCATTATTGTTCAGTTGCTAAGTCATGTCTGACTCTTTGCAACCGCATGGACTGCAGCTCACCAGGCCTCCCCGTCCCTCACCATCTCCCAGAGCTGGGATCATGTCCACTGATTCGGTGATACTATCATATGATCCAGCATACCATATGATCCAGCAGTTCCACTCCTTGGTAAACATCAGAAGGAAAAAAAAAAAAAACTAATTAGAAAAGATACATGTACCCCCCATACTCACAGTACTCACAATAAGATTATTTACAATAACTTGGCTATGGAATCAACCTAGGTAAGTGTTCATCAACAGATGAATGGGTAAAGAAGTTGCTGCATGTCTATAATTACAAATATATTTATTTTTTAGCAATAAAAAATGAACAGACCCACAGATACAGGTAACAAACTAGTGATTACTAGTAGGGAAAGGGACAGGATCAAGTTGGGACAGAGGATTAAGAGATGCAAACTACTCTTTATAAAATAAATACACAATGAGGATACATTGTTCAGCAAGGGAAATACAGAAATTAATTTGTCATAATTTAAATGAAGCATTGTCTGCAAAAATATTGAATCAGTATGCTGTATGCTTAAATTTAATATTGTAAATTAATTATACTGCAAAAAATCAACATAAAATATAATGTGTATATCAAATTGTCTGATATTGCAAAGGGAACATGATATTTAGCAGTGGAAGAATACTAGGAGACTGCTTCTTGCTTAGAGATGATTCTGAAAATGTTGTTGTTCCATCACTTAAGCTGTATCCAATTCTTTGCAAACCCATGCTACAGTCATAGCATGCCAGTCTCCTTTGTCCTTCACTATCCTGGAGTTTGTACAAATTTATGTCCACTGAGTCTGTGATTCTATCTAACCATTTCATCCTCTGCCAGGTCCTTTTTCTTGCCTTCAATCTTACCCAGCATCAGGGTCTTTTCCAGTGAGTTAGCTCTTTGCATCAGGTGGCCAAAGTATTGGAACTTCACCGTCAACAACAGTCCTCCCAATGGACATTCAGGTTGATTTCCTTTAGGATTGGCTGGTTTGATCTCCTTTCTGTTCAAGAGACTCTTAAGAGTTTTCTCCAACACCACAATTTGAAACAATCAATTCTTCAGCGCTCAGCCTTCTTCATGATCCAACTCTCACATCCATATGTGATTACAGGATAAACCATAGTTTTGACTATATGGACCTTTGTCAGCAAAATGATGTCTCTACTTTTTAATATGCTGTCTGCTTCTGAAAATATAGACTTCATATTTAATTATGGATCTTATTTTCTCATATCCACTAAATGAGTCTTAAGACATCCTTAATTTCTATCTGTCTTCTTTGGTGACACAAAAAACATGTTGAGTTACTTCAGAAGCATCTCCGTTTCTTTAACTTGATCATTCTAGTTACTTCTGTATTTGGTCTGCTGAAGGGAAAAAGTTAAAAATTATTAGCAATCCTTTGTTCTGATTTAAGAGGCGAACCATGACTCATGGAAAAAGGACCTGTTCCCTATCAGATGACTTATAGCCTAGTTGCCTGGTCCTCACAAGAGACCCCCCAGGTAATTGTTTTCTCCTGTTAAAGATTACCTAGAGCATTATTCCTTCAGGAATTGGCTAACCGCCGCAAGGAGGTTAATCAACCTCCTTGGGCTTGATGTAATTCCAGACCTGTCTCTGTAAAAGTCAAGCTATGCCCACCAATCAGTTTGTTCAGAGTGTCTTCACCCCTCCTATACCTGCTTGTAGCTTTAGTGTATAAAAACTGCTTTGTAACTGAAGTCGGGGTTCGTTCGCTCCTTTCGAGGAAGTTCGAACCCCGGCGCGCCGGTTCAATAAACCCTCTTGCTTTTTGCATCGAATTCGAGTCTTGGTGATCTGTGAGGCGACGTTTCCCGAGAATAGGCCTTTCTGGGGCCTAACACTGCACCCCTTCCTGTTTTCTGATCACTTCAATTAATATTTTATCATTTAAATTTTATGAAACAGATGCCAAATTTTACTTCATATTCATACAGTTGATAGAGGAGTGGAGAGCTAGAAAGAAAAGATGCTTCACTAACAGTTTTCTCATGCTCCTTGAAGGTAATGATCATACAAGGGTATATATTAGAAAGTTAAAGGAAAATAACTGCTGCTCATATAAGTCTGTACTTTTTATTCAGACCATGGGTAATACTATAGGGTGACCAATTTCTCATAGATATAGTGATAAGGGAAACATATACAAAATAAGTTATCAGATACAGCTTCAGAATTTTCTACATTCATCAACTCCTCCTTTAACAGCTAATTATTGTATCTTTGAGGGCTTCCNTTGAGCATTACTTTACTAGCATGTGAGATGAGTGCAATTGTGTGGTAGTTTGAGTCTTCTTTGGCATTGTCTTTCTTTGGAATTGGAATGAAAACTGACCTTTTCTAGTCCTGTGACCACAGTTGAGTTTTCCAAATTTGCTGGCATATTGAGTGCAGCACTTTCACAACATCATCTTTCAGGAGACCTGTATGGTGGACCCTAATCCAATTTGACTAATGTCCTTATAAGAAGAGCAAATTTGGACAGAGAGAGACACGAGGGATGCACAAGGAAAAGAGTATATGAAGACTCAGAGGGAAGGCAGCAGTCTGCTAGTCAAAGAAGGAGGCCTCTATTGACTGAAAAATATTCACAACCTAAAAGTTGAGTTATATTTTATTCTGTGGTACTTTTTAGGACTTCAAGCCCTGGAGATATCATCTCTGGTAAACCTGAGAGAATTGCTCCAAGGAGGCAAAGAGGGGCAGTCAGGATATATAAGAATTTTACATCAAAGGACAGGTTGTATAAATATATATATATNCACCTGGGAAGGCAATCTAGTCATGGGTCTGGTTGTACCCTCCTTCCTGACACATGACTAGATTGCCTTCTGACTTCTTTGTGTTGTTTCTGTGGCCATGTAACTTCTTGCAGCCTATGAACTGTGATAGAATATGGCATGTGTTACTATGAAAAAATCAAAGTTGCTTAGTCGTGTCTGACTTTTTGCAACTCCATGGACTGCAGGCCACTAGGCTCCTTTATCCATGCAATTCTCCAGGTAAGAATACTAGAATGGGTAGCCAGTCCCTTCTCCAGGGGATCTTCCCAACCCAGGGATTGAACCTGCATCTCCTGTATTGCAGACAGATTCTTTACTACCTGCAAACGAGGGAAGCCCATGTTACTATAGGCTCAAGCATTTATGTTATTGCAACAGCCTTTGGAACTCTCTTTTTCCTCTGCCCCTATCACCAGAGTTCAATATTCCTTCACCCTTGCTGATGAAGGAAAGTTAATGCCTTATACCAGACCAAGGCCCCAGGCAACCTAAATAGGCATATAGCCTAGAGGAGGGATTGATTTAAAAAAAAAAAAAAATTGAAAAATTTGAAANTGCTTCCTGACCTGCATACAGGTTTCTCAAGAGGCAGGTCAGGTGGTCTGGTATTCCCATCTCTTTCAGAACTTTCCACAGTTTATTGTGATCCACACAGTCAAAGGCTTTGGCATAGTCAATAAAGCAGAAATGGATGTTTTTCTGGAACTCTCTTGCTTTGTCGATGACTCAACGGATGTTGACAATTTGATCTCTGGTTCCTCTGCCTTTTCTAAAACCAGCTTTAACATCTGGAAGTTCATGGTTCACATAATGCTGAAGGCTGGCTTGGAGAATTTTGAGCATTATTTTACTAGCGTGTGAGATGAGTGCAATTGTGCGGTAGTTTGAGCATTCTTTGGCATTGCCTTTCTTTGGGATTGGAATGAAAACTGACCTTTTCCAGTGGTGCCCCATAAATCCTCCCCTTCATCCAACCCTCAAGCCAGGGCTTGTGGGATAAGAAGTGTCCTCCCGTCCAGGCCGAGCCTCAGGACCTTTCTGCCAACCAATGTGTCAGATACCCAGGAGGCGAGCTTGTGATGAGAATTACACCCTCCTTCCAGAAGTATTTCCACAGCTCTGGACTACATTTCCCAGGGGGCATCGCGTTCACGGCTACTTTCCGTCGAAAGATCGCTTGGGCTTCTTGTCCTAGTTCCCACAGAGGGTCACCAGTTTGTAGAGGAAGAGCTGCGCGGAGTCCTAAGTTGAAACTTGTGTTCTAGACGCGGCCTGGAACAGGTTGACTCTTTGCCACAGATGTGCGGCGATGTGAGGCCGATGGTCTCTGACGAGCGAAGGGATAAGGTCCAAGACCAAGGTCTGGGCTTTTAAAAGGTTTGTCCAAGCTCCGGACTACATTTCCCAGTGTCCACCGTACCCGAGGCAATATTCTAATACAGTGTTATAGTTTCTTAGACTCAGCATCATGTAAGAGTTTGAGCCATGTGTCATGAGGGGAACTCAATGCTTATTGATAAAATTTAGGACTTTAGGTGAAGCACATAGGCTCCCTCTCGTAATGTACTGTTTTGCTGCGTTATGATATTGAAATTTAATGAATTTGTCTTTGTGATCTAATATATGGTCAGTCTATAGGTATTTGTTTTGCACTTATCTTAAATTGAGAAAAATATATTAAAATTCATTTAAATATGAATTATCAATGAAATTAATTATCAGTGAAATTTTATCTTGTATCAACCTGTAACTTCTGCTTTATGAAAGTTCCACTGTTAGTTGATATATAGATGTTCATAATTATATGTTTATTGTGAATTGTAAACTTTAGTATTTTAGCATCCTCAAGATCATAGCCCTTGGTTATTTTGTTTGTTTGCATTTGCCTTGTATATATTTCTTATAATTTATAAATATTCTTATAATTTATAAAATATATCTTTTATTGAAGTTTATTATATATATATAGACAAGTGTATACACAGTGATACAAACAACCAATAAAACCAAAATGGTACACCTTGAATCACCACAAAGGGAACACCCATGTAATAAGCACCCAGATCAAGAAATAAACCATTGCCTGCATTCCAGAAGCCCCTGCTGTGCTCCTGTTCAGTCAGCAGATTCCCCAGAGTAACTACCATACATCAGTTTTGTCTGTTTTTGAACATGTGTATATGTGGAGTCATACAATATAGAGCCTTTTTGTGTTGACTTCTTTGTTCAACATTATGTTTGTGAGATTCATCCATATTGTTTTATGTAAATTTAGCTTACTGTTTGCCTTGCTAAATGCACTGGTATTCCAGTGCATGAATATACCAACTATATTTGTCCATTCAACAGTTGTTATACAGTTGGTTGACATTTGGCCTGTTTCCAGATTTGGACTTTTCACGAATAATGATGCTAGGAGCATTCTTCCACTTGTCACCTTCTGTTCCTATGTATTTGTTTCTTAGGTCTATTTCTAGAGAAACTTGCTGGATCATAGGGTATGTGAATCTTCTTAAGCAAATTCAGTCCATTTTCCAAAATGCACAAAATCAGTACTCCAATCAACAGTTTATGCAAGTTTCAGTTGCTTCACTTTCTCATTAACACGAGGTATTATTTTTGCTAGTGTAAAATTTTTGCCAATATGGTGGATATATATGCAGTGGTATTGCGTTGTGGTTTTCTTAACTTATGACTAATGAAGTTGAGTGCTTTTGTTTTAATGTCTCTTGACCATATCCTTCCCAAAGGATATCTTCCTTTGGCAGATACCCGTTTAAGTCCTTTGGCCTTCCTTTGTGGAGTGTCTGTTCAAATTTTGGAGAGCTTGTCTGCCTTTTTACTGTTGATTCTTAGGAGTTCTTTGTTTGGAGTTCTGTAGTTTGGATATGAATCCTTATCAGCTATGTGTATTGCAAATATTATCTCCCAGTCCATTTTCACTTCTGAGAAATTACTTTTTAAAATATAGTCTGAAAAAAATATATAATCTGAATTAGTTTTCCTCCTGTGGTTTGTGCTCTCTGTACCCTGTTAAGAAATCTTAATTCTCTCCTTTGATTTGTATTCCATCTCTAGAGGTTCTGCTTAGTTGCAAGTTGGATCACTTCTCTTTTAATTAATTTGATTAAAGTGTAGATGATTTCCAGTGTTGTGTTAATTTCTGCTGTTCAGCAAAATGACTCAGTTATACATATATTCTTTTTCCCATTCTTTCCCAGCGTGGTTTATCATTGGATATTGAATATCCAATGCTATCCATATCCTACTGCTATGCAGTAGGTCCTTGTTCATCCATCCTATATATAATAGTTTACATCTGCTAATCCCGAACTCCCAATTCTCTCCTACCCTCCCCATACCCCAGTTGGCAACCACAAGTCTATTCTTTATGTCTGTGAGTCTGTTTCTGTTTTGTTAGATACATTCTTTTGTGTCATATTTTAGATTCCACATATAAGTGATACCATATAGTATTTGTCTTTCTGTTTCTGACTTAACTTCACTTAGTATGATAATGTCTAGGTCCATCCATGTTTTTGCAAATGGCATTGTTTTCATTTTTGAAATGCCTGAGTAGTATTCCATTGTATATATATGTACCACATCTTCTTTATCTATTCATCTGTTGATGGACACTTGCATTTTTTTCCCATGTCTTGGCAATTGTAAATAGTGCAGCTATGAACAGGGGCAGGGATATGTATCTTTTCAAATTATAATTCTGTTTGGGTATATGCCCTGGATTGGGATTGCAGGATCATATGGCAACTCTTATTTTTAGTTCTTCGAGGGATTTCCATTCTGTTTTCCATAGTGGTTGCACCAATTTACATTCCCACCAAGAGTATAAAAGGGATTTTCTTTCTCCACACCCTCTCCAGGATTTATTATTTGTAGATTTTAATGATGGCTATTCCAACTGGGGGGCTTCCCAGGTGGCTCAGTGGTAAAGAATCTGCCTGCCAATGCAGGAGACACTGGAGACTTGAGTTCAATCCCAGCATCGGGAAGATCCCCTGAGGAAGGAAATGGCAACCCACTCTAATATTCTTGCTTGGAAAATCCCAAGGACAGGGGAGCCTGGTGGGCTATAGTCCATGGGGTCGCAAAGAGTCCAAAATGACTGAGCATGCACACATGCATCCTGGCAGATGTGAGGTGATACCTCATTATAGTTTTGACTTCCATCTCTATTTAATTAGTGATGATGAGCATCTTTTCATGTGCCTGTGTCTTCTTTGAAGAAATATCATTTAGATCTTCTGCCCATTTTTCGATTGGATTAGTTTTCTTTGTTGTTGTTATTGAATTGTATGAGCTGTTTGTATATTTTGGAAATTAAGCCTTTGTTGGTTGCATCATTTGCAAATACTTTCTCCCAGTCTGTAGGTTGTCTTTTTGTTTTGTTTATGGTTTTCTTGCCGTGCAAAAGCATATAAGTTTGATTCGGTCTCATTTGTTTATTTTTGCTTTTGTTTCTATTGTCTCGGGAGACTGACCTAAGAAAACATTGGTATGCTTTATGTCAGAGCATGTTTTGCCTATGTTCTCTTCTAGGATTTTTATGTTGTCTTGTCTTATATTTAAGTCTTTAAGCCATTTTCGATTTATTTTGTGTGTGGTGTGGGGGTGTGTTCTAACTGTGTTGATTTACATGTGGCTCTGCAAGTTGAACCGCTCTTTCATTTTTTTCTTCCTATAGTTGTCATCTGTTTGTTTCATTTTGCTCCATTTGCTATGGCAACCCACTCCAGTGTTCTTGCCTGGAGAATCCCAGGGACGGGGGAGCCTGATGGGCTGCCGTCTCTGGGGTCGCACAGAGTCGGACATGATTGAAGCGACTTAGCAACAGCAGCAGCAGCAGCAGCTAATGTTTATATCTCTTGTTCCATGCTGCACTTTCTGTAGTATTTGTCATACCTTTTGCTCTTTGTAGTTTATTTTTCAAGTCTGAAGTGGTTTTGCCTAATATTCTCTTTCATTCTTGAATTCTACTAGCTTTCATATGTGGTCTGCCTATCACTTCCTCCTCTCTCCTGAAATCATTGTACCATTTGTGCCTGTCGTCTTGCTTCTGAGCTGTGATTGTACCATAAATTCTTAAAATTCATATTGAAATGTTGGGTAATAATTTTAATCTTCTCTGAAATTTTTAGTGAGTTTTCTTTATATATGGGGAATTGGGGCACTCTTCAAACTTTTATCTAACTATATTTTTGGACATGGTATTTCTAATTTTGTTTTTGGGAGGGATGTGATTTTTTTTTTTTTTTTGGAATATGTGTCACTGGCACTTTCCTACGAAAAGGTGAATGGGGCTGAGGTTCTACTCAAGAGTTCCTTCCTCTGTTTCTGCAGTAGGAGATAGTTTCTTTAAAAGCTAGCCCCTCTGAATAGTCAGGCCTTTTTTGCTGTTTACGACCTAACCTGGTTCCGGAAGATTCCTACTGTCAGCTCTGAAAGTGTCTTCTTTGCTGAAATTAAAAAATATCGTCAAGCTCCCAGTTCAATGAAGCTAGCATTACCCTGATTCCAAAACCAAGCAAAGCCCATCTTGTATAAATATGATACAAAAATCCTCAATGAAATACTAGTAAACCAAATTCAGCAATGTATAAAATGAATTATACAACATGATTGAGTGGAATATATCCCACATATGCAAGGTTATCTGAACATCCAAAAGTAAATTAATGTAACAGCTGAAGGACACATGATTTCTTTTTGAGGCAATAAAAATATTCTGAAATTGACTTGCGGTGGTGGCACATATGTTAATTTGCTAAAAACAAACAAACAAACACTGAACTGCTTACTTTAAATGCATTGTTTGCAGGGTATATGGATTTTACATCAGTTAAGATGCTTAAAAAGTAAAAGAATACAGCCTATTTTGAATTTTTCCACCTTGAATCCCTCTGTCATCTCCATGCTTCTTTTTACTACCTGCACCATCAATCACCTCCTTTTCATAGCATTTCTGCTCACAGAAGCTCTCATTCAGCGTGGTCTATTCCTCATAAGAATTAATATTTCTTAAGTCTTCTTTGAGAAAATGTCTCTTTAGATCCTCTATCCATTTTTTGACTTCGTTTTTGTTTTTTTTTTTATATTTGAGCTGTTTATATATTTTGGAGATCAATCCCATGTTGATTGCATTGTTTGCAAATATTTTTTTTCCCATTCTGTAGGTTGTCTTTTCATTTAGTTTATCGTTGCCCTTAGTTTTGTCTTGAGAGTGCTTTAGATGAAAATGAGTCAGTAAGTTTTATACACTTTGGTTGGACATGGGGGAGATGAAAGGCCACTGTCATACAGGGATACACAGGAAGGCCCTGGGCAAACTCATGGGGCTCCCAGATTGGAAAATTCCCCCTGGGGGATATCTAACTTGGGGCCCTTTTTGTTAAAGGGGCTATTCAGAGCAAGTCATAATGGCCTTATCTCATATCTGAATATTCTGATCCATGATATGATTTATCATAACTGATTGGACTGAAACTTCATCCTGCTGTAGTTTAGTCTCTTGGGTTTTGGATAGGGCCAGAATTTCTGCAGATTCCCTCTGACCTTCCTTCAGGGAATAAAACTGTATTCTTAGTCCATTTGAAAGCTCTGAGGAAAGCCTGACCTCTTAGGATTCCTTCCCTCTAGCTCCACTTTCTCAAAACTGCTTCAGCTACATGAGAAATCCAGAAGACTAGTGACTCTTGGAATTTTAAGTTATGGCCCATGTGAGTTGGAATTGCTTCTCTCCAAAAGTATAACTATTTATAGTAATAATATAGAGCTTCCTTGCTGGCTCAGATGGTAAAGAATCTGCCTGCAATGCAGGAGACCCAGGTTCAATCCCTGGGTCAGGAAGATCCCCTGGAGATGGGAATGGCTACCCACTCCAGTATCCTTGCCTGGAGACTTCCATAGACAGAGGTGCCTGGCAAACTAAAGTCCATGGGGTCAGATACAACTGAAGTGACTTAGCACGCACGCACAATTATAATAAGACAACTATTTATATTACATCATGTGAATATTTTTATTCCTTATCCTTAAACTGCTTACCTGACTCACTATTCAACATGGTAAGTGATATTTGTGAAACAGTTTAGTGCCTTCTCTGTATGTCCCTCTTCTCTCCAACATGGCATTGAATACCTCTTGTATTCTAATATTCTGATGGAGCGCTGAAGGAGGAAAAATATATTCCCTTAAAGGAAATAGTAGAGACTTTTAAAGATCAAACTGTGGCTCCTAAGTCATTCTGTTGTGTACCTGAAACTATCACAACATTGTTAATTGATTGTACTCCAGTGTAAAATAAAATGTTAAAAGACATCAACTGTGGTTCATCAAAGTG
Source organism: Neotragus pygmaeus (assembly GCA_006410875.1). Taxonomy (NCBI): domain Eukaryota; kingdom Metazoa; phylum Chordata; class Mammalia; order Artiodactyla; family Bovidae; genus Neotragus; species Neotragus pygmaeus. Next base: position 385,219 of record SJYV01000803.1, read on the forward strand.
GAATTGAGTTACTAAAAAGGACATACTATATGAAAGCTCTTATTTACCCTGTATGATGGGGTGTTTCATTTAGGAAAGATGAGAGTCAGTGTTAGTTGGTATTCATTTTAGTAGTGGCACTTTGTCATGCTTTTAGAGGATAGGTTGAGTTCAGAGAGATGTGGGGCCTTGCCAAGAAACCAGTGAGAGATTAATATCATTAAGAAGAAGTGCAGATAGTCAGCTACTTAGCTGATAGCCTAGAGATTTTATACATTCTCCACAGAAAGTGGAATTCAGTTAGGGAGTATATCTCTTAAGAATCCTTTCAAATTCAACTAATAGAAAATACAAATAAAAGAAGGTGAAAGAAAAAAAATTTTTTTTTCTCATACGATAAATCTGAAGTTAATTATTCCAGGCTGGTGTAGCCTCTTGGTGGTATCAACAAAGAACTCATATGATACCTGTTTTTCTGGGCTACCATCCAGTTGTCTTGGTATTTGTTACAGAAAGGTCATAACATTGTTGTGACTGACAACAGATTTTAAGAGCATATAGGCACTTGGCTTCAGGGACACTAATTTCCCTGTTGTTTCCCCCACTACCCTAGAGGCAGCCAACTCCAATTTTTGCTGAATGTGTATACCTCTTCCTGCAGTGCCCTTTTCCGTCTTTTCCCTGCCTATCTAAAAGATTTACTTCACCACTGATGTTTGGGTTTGTCATTTCAGCAGCTGATGATGTTCAGGGATGTAGCTGTAGACTTCTCTCAAGAGGAATGGGAGTGCCTGGATTTAGAGACATCTGTACAGAGATGTGATGCTGGAGAACTACACTAACCTGGTCTCACTGGGCAAGCTTCAGAATTTCATTCCAGAAATCCCTGATTTCTACATTGTGAATTTTTGGATTGTCTTTCAAATGTCTCAGGGGATTTCTGACCTATATCTGGAAAAATGGTATGTGCTTTGTACATTTGGCAATAAGTTATTATCTTTGGGAACCTCCATTTTCCCATCCTTTATGCCTTTTTCTTGTCCTTGCTAGTAGCTAAGGGACTTAGGAAACCCTTACCAGGTGGTAATTTCCTATTTCTTATTTTTTGACCAGGACTTTGCATTTATCAGCCAGAAGTATTCTCTTTACTGGAGAAGGGAAGAGAACCCTGGATGTCTTTTAAGGATGAGATTTGCCCAGGTAAGTGAGGGCTGAACAAGGAGGCCATCACTGCAGATAATAGCCCAGATGTTTAGTGAGGCAGCAGCATCTCTGTAATATTGGTCTAGAGTTTCCTCCTCAGAGGCCAAAAGCCTGTGGATAAAGGCCTGAAACCTAGAAATAAAAGTAACCTTTTCCATGTGAAGTTCCAAATAAATCTCTTCACCTCAAAATACCACTCCATTTCAGTGCTCTCATTTTTCCTTCATGTTACAGAAAGGTAGGTACCGTTGTTTTTCTCCAGTGGTCAATGGTTTAGGGTCAGTTTCTTCCCATTTCTCTCTTCCTGCCCCCCGCCATTTAGATATTTGTAAATTTCTTCACTCGCTAAAAAAATTTTTTACTCTATTTTTCATTTTACCTGTTACCTCTTGAATTTCTCTTATTTTGCATAGTTTTTGCTTACTGCTACATTTCTTTCATTAATTAATTCTTTCTTTTAAGCAATGTTTATTAATTTTCCTGATTTTGTTTTCGGTTAAGAAAGAGTAACAAAAATCTGTAATCAATTAAGAAATGTGGTATTCTTTTCTGTGACTGGAACAATTTCATTAACTTCTGCAAAGCAGTCTCTATATTAAGAGAAGGCCTAATAGGCTGCTTTGTTATGGTTTCTGGTTACAGTGAAGAGGAAATGGCAAGAGAGGTTAGGGCTAATGAAAGACAATAAGCAGAGAATACAGTGTCATAAAAAGCCAGTCCTGCCTGTCAAAAGGAAGCAAGGGGTATATTTGACAAGAGGATGGTAATTGGTGAATTTTCTATTATAGGCAAGCATCAAATTGAAATAATTTACTCTTGAAGCTTCTTTTTTATTTGAAATATCAAGGAAGGAAATTTAATTCCTTTTTGGAGTCATGTAGTGGCTCAGTTGGTAAACAATCTGCCTGCAGTGCAGAAGACCCAGGTTCAGTCTGTGGGTCGGGAAGGTCCCCTGGAGAAGGGAATAGCAACCCACTCCAGTATTCTTGCCTGGAGAATTCCATGGACAGAGGAGCTGGTGGGCTATAGTCCATGGGGTCACAAAAAGTTGGACATGCCTGAGTGACTAACACTTCTAAATTTCTGAACCTATATTGATGTGTTTCTTTAAATTTAATTAATTAATTAATTAATTTTTGGCTGTGCTGAGTCTTCGTTGCTACATGGGCTTTTCACTAGTTGCAGTGAGCAGGGTCTACTCTTCGTTGCGGTGCACAGGCTCCTCATTGTGGTGGCTTCTCTTATTGCGGGTCACAGGTTCTAGGGTGCAGGCTTCAGTAGTTGTGGCTTGTGGGCTAATAGTTGTGATTCCCAGGCTCTACAGAACGGGCTCAGTAGTTGTGGTACGTGGACTTAGTTGCTCTGCAGCATGTGGGATCTTCCTGGATCAGGGATTGAACCTGTGCTTCCTGCATTGGCAGGCAGTTTCTTAACTGCTAGTCCACCAAGGAAGCTCAAACATAATTATTTTTAAACTCTGTCTTATAACTCCAATATTTAGAATCCCTATAGATCTGTTTCTGTTCTCTGTTGTTTCTATAGTTTCTGCATTTGTCTTGTATGGTTATTTTAATTTTGTGCAACACTAATCTGCAAAATGTGAAACTAATGACCAGGTTATCTTCTTTTGTAGAAAACTTTGTATGTTACAAAGTTCTGAAACATTTTTGTTGTTATCGCAATCCATTGCCCTCCTTGGCCACTGTTATGATTTGAAACTGATCTGTAGTTCCTGTGTAGGTCTGCCTCTCTTTTACCCACATTCCTAGGTTATGTTCCTTGAGTTACAAGTCAGCGTGAGAGATGTTTAGGACGCCCCCTGTAGACCAACCCTAGATACCAATCTCTGTTACTTTAGCCTTGAGAGATGTTGTATGTTCTCAGTCTCTAAGTCAAATGACCCTGATGCTGGCAGAGACTGAAGGCAAAAGAAGAAGAGGGCAGCAGAGAATGAGATGGTTGGATAGCATCACCAACTTAATGGACATAAATTTGAGCAAATTCCAGGAGATAGTGGAGGACAGAGGAACCTGGATTGCTACAGTTCATGGGGTCTCGGAGTCAGACACGACTGAGCGACTAAGACATGGAATTGCAAAGAGTCTGATATGACTGTGATACTGAACAGCAACAAAGCCAAATGCTAATACCAGTATAATTTCAATAATAAAAATTGGATAAGCCCTTCAGCATATTCACATAGTAGTAATTGTAATATTTTCTTGCTTTGTTCTTCTAAAATATTTTACCAGTAAGTTTGATATCCCATGGAGGCTTGGTAAAGTTCATCTGGGAAAGAACTTAAAGCATAAAATCAAATGGAAGAGCAGTGCTATAAACTCAAGAAATAAACAAAAACACCTTGGTTGGGACCATCTGACAAAAATGACTTGGCTAAGCCCAGGGGAGAAAATGAGCAAGGCAAAGTATTTAAATGTGCGAAGACAGATGAGTAAGTAGGTATGATTTTCCATTTCTCCATTGTTTGCTCTTACCTGTACAGAAAGTGATATAGAATTATGTGTACTCATTTCAGTAGAGATGAAAGGGATTAGACAATGAGGTATATCATCAGTACGTTGTTATCACATTGTCCCAGTTGTGCTTCCTGGTTCCTGATTTTTTTGGTATTATCCTTTACTCCATCCTTTGGCTCCCTTTGCCCTTCTTTGATCTGTAGTATATATTTTTTAAACAGAATTACTTTTTTAATGCCTAATGTGCTAAATGTTGATTATACCATACTGGGTAAAATAGTCTTAAGTCTTTAAATTGATATCCCATGATTGGTATAGTACCAGAACAATCTTTTTTTTATTGTTGAACTCCTTAGATGAATTTGACCTGAACAAAACTTTGTATATCTAATCACCTGCCTTGGCTTTTTTAGTTCTTTCAAATTTCTATTTATTTCTTCCCCTTTTTTCAAATTGTCCAAAATTTATGGATTTGTTAAGCCATTCATATTTCATATGCTCTATTTGTTTTAGGATTTATTCCTATATTTACACTGAAAACCTTAATTCTTTCCTAACAGAAAAACAGTATGAGTTTATCTTATCTTTCAGACATGCAATCCAGGTATCAGACCAAGAAGTTATCACCAAAAAATGGCATTTTTGACAGAGAAATTCCTCAATGGGAAATAATGGAAATTTGTAAAAAAAAAAACAAAACATAGCCCTGAAAGTTTATGTTTTAGAGGTGATTGACAAAGCAAAGGTCAGTTTGAAAGACAACAGGAAAATCAGAAAGAATGTTTGAAGTGAGTTATACTCAGTTGTAAAAATAAGTCCCACTTTTAATCTTCATCAGAGATTTAATACAGTAAAGAAACTGAATGAATTTAAAGAGTGTAGGAAAGCCTTTTGTTCTGACTCAACTGTATTCAACATCAGTTAATTCACACTGGGGAAAAATTTTGTGAAGATAAGAAATATGGGAATACCTTTTATCTTGATTCAGAACTTATTCAATATCAGACAGTTTATATTGCTAAGAAAACATATGACTGTAAAGAATGTGGAAAGGCTTTCAGATTGTGTTCAAGTCTTACCAGTCATAGGAGAATTCATACTGGTGAAAAACCCTTTAAATGTAAAGAATGTGGGAAGACCTTTAGATTTCATTCACAATTTAGTGTCCATAAGCATATTCATACTGGTGAGAAATATGAATGTAATGAATGTGGAATGGCCTTTAGTCAGCAATCACATCTTACTAAACATCAGAGAATTCACACTGGTGAAAAACCTTATGAATGTGAAGAGTGTGGAAAAGCTTTTGCTCGTGGCTCACACTTAATTCAACATCAGAGAATTCATACTGGTGAGAAATCTCATGAATGTAAAGAATGTGGAAAGGCCTTTATTCGTGGTTCAAATCTTGCTCAACATCAGAACATTCATGTTGGTAGCAAACCCTTTGAATGTGAGAAATGTGGGAAAGCCTATATCTGGAGTTCACACCTGGCTTGACATCAGCGAATTCACACTGGTAGGAAGCCTCATGAATGTAAGCAATGTGGGAAGACTTTTATATGGGCCTCATACCTTGCTCAAAATGAGAAAATTCATAATGAAAGGAAACCCTATGAACGTAGGGAATGTGGAAAGACCTTTCTTCATGGTTCAGAGTTTAAATTGACATCAGAAAATTCATACTGGTGAGAGAAACTATGAATGTAAGGAATGTGGAAAGACTTACTTTTGTGGTTCGGAACTTAATCGACATCAGAAAATCCATACTGGAAAGAGATCATGTGAAGAGTGTGGAAAAGCCTATGAAGTTCACAACTTACACGACATCAGAGAATACATACTGGTGAGGAACCTTATGTATGTAAAGTCTGTGGGAAATCTTTTATCTGGGGTTCACAGCTAACATGACATAGCAAAATTCATAAAGATGCAAAACCCTATAAATGTAAGGAAAGTGGCCAGATCTTTAGTCACCATTCATTTTTTGCTGAACATAAAATTCACAGTGATGAGAATCTCTATCAATGGAAAGATTATGGGAACATCACTAGTCATGACTGTGACTTTGCTCAACACCAGAATATTTACACTTTTGAGAAATCCTGTGAGCATAAAGATTTTGAGATGGTATTTTCTCCAGGCTCTCACTTTATTTCACTCTTGTGAAATCTTGTGATATAAAAATGTAGGGAAAATCTTTATTCTTGTCAATTGACTTCAGGCTCAGACAGTAAAGAATCTGCCTGTAATGTGGAAGACTTGGGTTTGATCCCTGGGTTGGGAAGATTCCCTGAAGTAGGAAATGGCAACCTACTCCGGTATTCTTGCCTGGAGAATTCCATGAACATTATGTGTGATGCTTATAAACAGCTAATTTCATAGGAAACAATTTGAGAAATTCTAGGTAAACTTACCACTAGTAAAAGGTAATATCTAGGCATCACTGACTCAATGGACACGAGTCTGAGTGAACTCCGGGAGTTGGTGATGGACAGGGAGGCCTGGCGTGCTGCGATTCATGGGGTTGCAAAAAGTCGGACACGACTTAGCGACTGAACTGAACTGAAACTGAACTGAATTCCTTTTTTTGAGAATGCCTGTAATGTAAATAATATGGGAAGACCTTTTGACAGAGCACACAACACACTCAACAAAAGGAATTAGAAAAAATTCCTAATGCAATGTATATTAATAGAGGAAAGCATTTACTGATAGTCATCAATTATAGGCTATCAGGGTAAAGCCAATAAAAATGAGATGATAGTGTGAATCCTTTTGAATGATTCTTAAAAGATTCTCTACATCATTTTATGCTACATAGACTTAAAGCCCAAATCATGTAGGCAAACTTTGCATTACTACTTAAATCTTGTTGCACTTCCCCAAAATCATACCAAAGGCAAATTTGTCTTGGAATTAATCTGGAAAAGCCCTGAGCTATGTCATACAACTTATTTGGCATGTCTTAGTTCTGGTGTCTTTTACCTCCTAATTTTTGGGGCAGTAACTTATTTCTGTGTCTGTTTGCTTATGAGATTGTAAGGGTTAAATGAGTTTAAGGATTTAAATGACTTAATGACCATCTTTAAGACTAGTATTAGACTATTTCTATGAGAAGAAAACCTTAAGAGTATAATAATTACAGACAAATATGCCATCTGTGTGTATGTCTTATTGAAGAGCAGAATTTTAATTCTGAAGATAAACCAGTAAAATCTAATGAAGCGAAATTTTATTTGCTACATATACTTATACTATAAAGAAAGCCTTATGGTTTAGTGAAAGTGGGGTTGTTGAGTGCTCAGTATTTTTTAAGGCATTTGGAAATGATTTGTTTCTAACAAATTTCTAAAGCCTAGTGTCATTATCCATTTTATCACCACAGTTAAATTTTGGAAATTAGAAAATAGTGGAATGAATTCTGACCTCTTGGAAATTGAGGTCTACAGTTGAGGTCTACTACATATATAAACAGAGCTTCCCTGGTGGAAACAATTCTCAGATTAATAAGTAAATCAAAAGTGAAATTACAGCTATTTGGATGTGAATGATAATGAAACTCCTGTAAATTATGAATGTAACCATATGTCCCTGAGTAAACTGATGAAAATATTTAATGAAAATAAAGCCAAAATCATGGAATAAAGAACAAAAGTTTTTTTTTTTTAAAGTGAAGGTTATATATTTTATTAAAAATATATGTTTATTTAATTTTTTTATCTGACTACATGTGGTCTTGTTGTGGCATGTGGGATCTAGTTCCCTGACGAGTGATGGAACCCAGGGTCCCTGTATTGGGAACATGGAGTCTTAGCCACTGGACCACCAGAGAAGTCCCTAAAACAGAAGGTTTTGTATTTTAAATCAAAATGTTTCTTTGAAGAAAACTTCTTTACTAGACTTTTACAGTGCCACCACATTATAGGAAAGGAGAAATGTGATATAACTGTATGTTTAGAGGAATTTTTAAAAGTCATGTAAATATATGTAAACTACTAACAATTTTTAAATATAGAAAATTAAGTTTATTTTCTAAATGAATCATTTTCTTAAATGATTAAAATTTGAGAGTAAATGAAAAGGGCTAATTGGAAAAAAAAATTTTTTTAAGTCATGTCGGACCAGATAATTGTACAGGCTACCCCCTGAAGGAACAGAAAATCCTGTGGAAAAGTTGTTCACTCATGCTAAAAGACTACCATAATTCTGATAATAAAATTAGATGTAAAGTAGCTCTTGAATAAAAAATTCCAGAATAATGCCACTTATACATGAAAAAATAAGATGATAGTCAAATGATATTTACTCAAAATGTTTAACTTCTGATCTCCTGCTGCTGCTGCTAAATCGCTTTAGTCGTGTCCGACTCTGTGCGACCCCATAGACGGCAGCCCACCAGGCTTCCCCGTCCCTAGGATTCTCCAGGCAAGAACACTGGAGTGGGTTGCCATTTCCTTCTCCAATGCATGAAAGTGAAAAGTGAAAGTGAAGTCGCTCAGTCATGTCTGACTCTAGCGATGCAGCCTACCAGGCTCCTCCATCCATGGGATTTTCCAGGCAAAAGTACTAGAGTGGGATGCCATTGCCTTCTCCGAACTTCTGATCCGGATAGGTAGTAATTCTACAACTTAAACAACAGCAAGATATGATGAAAATGTACCTTCTCAATTTAGAACTTGATTTATTCTATGTGCATTTTCTCGGTACCTTTTAGTATTACATGAGTTAAGGAATGCTGAATATGTGTATTTATATTTAGTGCATGTATAATTTGGTTATTTAGCTGTAGTTAAACAATATTAGGGAAGAGTCATTCCCTCCTGAATTACTGTCTTTTATGGAATTTCACAACTCATGGAGAAAATGAAAATTTTTATTACATGGCTTTATTATTAATAAAGAAACCATTCATGCTGACTGAATTATTTTTAAGGTAACAAGTACACCAAGAAAAATACCATTTAGAGCTCTCTGGACATCCATATACATTTAAGTAGGAGGCGTTCCTTTTTTCTTTGGCCTAGACTGCCTTGTTGCATGTACTATTTTGCTCCCATCTCCTCCGTGGTGAATTTCTGGATCTCATTGAGTTACTGAGGTACATGCTTCTTGAACTCGACTCTATTGATATGTTTGCAAATATTGATAATGTCTTCTCTAGTCTGTCTTATAGGTGACAGAATGGCCCTTAGTTTTTTTCCTAACCACCATTCTTTGCAGGAGCCACTAAACTAGGACCATTTTGGGAAATAACTTATTAATAATTAGTCTTAATACAACTGGATAAAATGTAGGGGGAGAATTAGATTCATGCTAGGCAGTATAAAGTAGGGTAAATTCCCAATGAAAGATCTAAATATTTTTAAAGGAGGGGAAAGAAATGAAACTTTATTACAGGAAAACATGAGTGAATTCCTTTATAACTTTGAAACTGAGATATCAATAACTGTGATTCAAAAATCCAGTTGAAATGAGGAAGAAGTCAATTTTTTTTGTAGAACTAAAGCAGTGTCAACAAAGATAAAGAAAAATTGCAAATTAGAGATATTTGCAGCTATACCACAAACTCATATTCTTAAAGAGCCTAAAAGTTGAGATGAGAATATAAGGCCACTACACTGAAATACCACTTTATACCAATCAGATGGACAGAAATCCAACAAGGTGTTAAAATATTCTATTGGCAAGACTGGAAAAACATGAATGCTCACATTGATGAAAATGTAAAATAATAGAACTAATATAGGAGAGAACTGAGCAATGTCCATGTGTTATATATATATACCTTAAGACAAGACCCTTGCTTCTAAAGATACACTGGTGAAGTTACAAAATGTAGTATGCACAAATTTTTTTAAAAATGCTGTATGTGAGTGCAGCAGGCTAGAAATAAGATGTCCAACATAAACTAGATGAATTAACTTCATATTTATCTAACAGTGGGATATCATGTAGCTGTATTCTAAAAGGGAATGATCTTCAGGATACATTAAAGAAGAACATAGGTACCTGGAGAATAATATGTATATTACTCTAATATTTGTGAAAGGAAGAGAGGAATGCTATATATGCCTATACTTTCAAAAATAATCAAAATGAAACAACAGTAAGGAGAGGGCTCTGTCCCTGCCTCACAGTGGGAAAATACACAGTCACTAAAGGGCTCAGCAGCTAAGGGTGTTAGAAGGCGGCAGGTGCGCCTGTCACACCCCGACAAAAGCGCGCGTGCACACACATCCGGCGCTATGGAAGGTAAAGGGTATTAGCTATTTCACTTTACTCAAGTGGCTCCTCGGAGGTTCTAGAAAACCTCAGAGGTTACCAGAGCTTGAATCTTGCAGTGATGCCTTCAGAGAAATAGTAGTCCAGGACTGAAAAAGCTGCAGAAGTCTAACAAGTAGGGTTTAGATTTCTCAGACAGAGCTCTGGCTCGGATGCGGTGACGGTGAGTATTGGTTTGCTGCTCAAAGGGGTTCAAGGATGTGATGCTTGCTTCATGGTCGTGGTGGGTATGTGTGCCCGTGTATGTGTGCCTGTGCACACACAAGTATCCTCTACTGGGGAAGGAAGACTGTGCTTGAGTCTGAGAAATGCTGGTGGATAATCACATAATCTATCTGGGATTGTTAAAGTGTCTGGGGATGGTGTGACTATAGCTTTAAGGGTGATGTCTGGGATTAATCAGTCTATGACTATTTTATAACTTGTTAAGAAAATGATTTCTCTTTATTTGCATGGTTCTCTACTTAGATTCCTGTGAAATTATAGAAGTGTTAAGTGAAAGATACATGGGGAGTCCATTTGTAGCAGTGAATGTGTGCACAGTATTATAAGAATGGGTATGATTACGTCATCATGCAGCTCTGTGTAATAGTGATGTCTTTAAGCTTCAGTGTTCTCGCCTGTAAAACAAAGGTAACATTGATGCAGTGTTGTCCAATAGAAATTTCTGCAGAACTAGGTTACATATTCAATGTCTGTGCTATCTAGTACTGTAGCCACTGGCCACATTTGTCCACTAAGCACCTGAGATGAGACTAATTTGACTGAGGGATGGGGATGAAATTTTAAATTTTGTTTACTTTTAATATATTTAAATAGCTATTGTGTTGGAAACCGTGAAAGTGTTAGTTGCTCAGTCGTGTCTGTTTCTTTCAACCCCATAGACTAGATTGCCAGACTCCTCTGTCCATGGAATTCTCTAGGCAAGAATACTGGCATATAGCCATGCTCTTTTCCAGGGGATCTCCCCAACCCAGGGCTTGAACGTGAGCCTCCTGCATTGCAAGCAGATTCTTTACAGTCTGAGCCACCTGCTGCAGCCTCAAGCATCAATTTACCTTCAAGATTTGGAGGGGAGAAACTTAAATAATTTCATCTAGCAAATAATTTGAAAAATAAGTTTTATATTGAAATGAGAAATGAAAAAGGCAAATTCAGCCTTAGACTTTATTTGGAGGGGATAATTTTCATAAAGTACACAAACATTACTATACACCTTAGGGATTTTTTTTTTTTACATACCACATACATCAAGATGAAGAACATTTCAGGGACACCAGAATGTTCCCTTTTACCCCATCCTGGTCAGTTGTGACTCGACCTACAAATGACCATTATTTGGACTTCTAGCACTGCAGATTAGTTTTGTGTATTCTTGAAGTTCATTTGAATGCAGTCAGTGTAATCATATGTGTCTGGCATGTTTTTAATCAACATTATGGCTCTGAGATGAGTCCTTGTGATGGAGTACAGGAAAAGTTCCTTTAACCAGCTAGTAAATATTTTAGGCTTTGTGGGCCAAATGTTCTCTGTCACAACTGCTCAGCTCTCTCAGTGTAGCATGAAAGCAGCCATAAACAACATGTAAACAAATGAGTGTGGCTGTATCCCAGTAAAACTTTATAGACACTGAAACTTGAATTTCATATAATCTTGACATGTTGCAAAAAATTTTTTTTTCCATCCTTTAAAAGTGCAAAACCTTTCTTAGGTCATTGGCCGTACAAAAATAGGTGACAGGCCATGTTTGTCCACAGGCTACAGTTTTTCAGTTCTTGCTATAATTTACTCGTTCTGTAGTAACAACAGACGTTTGTGTGGTTTCCAGGTTTTTGGTTATAATGAATAAACCTGCCATGATCAACCTTAAAATAGACCTTTTGGTAGACATAGCAACCTTTTGGTAGACATAGCATTCATTTTTGTTAGGAGTTCAAGAGTGAAATAGCTGGATCATAAAGTATTAATAGGTTTACATTTATCTGTGGAAGTACACTGTCAAACTATTTCCCAAAGTATTTGTGTCAGTATATATCATATATCAGCAATGTAAAGGATTTCAGTTGCTCCATATCTTCTTAAACACTTTGTATTATCAATCTTTTAAATTTTTACCAAACTAGTAGGTGGATAGTAGTATCTCAGTGTGATTTTCATTTGCATGTCCCTGATACTCACTTTAGCATCCATTCATATGTTGGCCATTTGGATGATCATTATGCTGAACTACCTTTTTCATTCTTGACCATTTTATTAAAATCAGTTTGTGTTTTTTTGCTATTTGTTTATAATATTTTTATATGCTGGGATATGAGGACTTTGTAAGACATTTATTGTAGATATCTTTCTGGGGGTATGGCTTGCCTTTTCACTGTGATAATGAAGTCTTCAAGAACAGATGCTCTTAATTTGAATAAAGTTCACTTTATTAATCTTTTGTTTATTATTGTTGTCTTTGCCTACCATAAAGACATGAAGGTAGAATTCAGTTTTTCTTCCAGAGACATAATTGTTCCACCTTTCTCATTTAGAGCTATCAGTTCAGTTCAGTTCAGTTCAGTCGCTCAGTCGTGTCCGACTCTTTGTGACCCCATGAATTGCAGCACACCAGCTCTCCCTGTCCATCACCAACTCCTGGAGTTCA
>SJYV01000803.1:414875-431237 GCA_006410875.1 Neotragus pygmaeus
ACCACAGTTCAAAAGCATCAATTCTTCGGCACTCAGCCTTCTTCACAGTCCAACTCTCACATCCATACATGACTACTGGAAGAAGCATAGCCTTGACTAGACAGACCTTTGTTGGCAAAGTAATGTCTCTGCTTTTGAATATACTGTCTAGGTTGGTCATAACTTTTCTTCCAAGGAGTAAGCGTCTTCTAATTTCATGGCTGCCGTAACCATCTGCAGTTACCTCTCATTTTATCTCATGTGAGTATTGAATGAGGATATTAGTGGTTTATGACAATGCCTCACACCTACAAAATATTCAGCAGTGCTCTTTATTATCATTTGATAATAGGTACCTTGCAGCAGGCTTATCAAAAATACCATTACTTTGTAGTCATGCATGCGTGTGTGCTAAGTCGCTTCTGTCGTGTCTGATTCTTTGTGACCCTGTGGACTGCGGCCCACCATGCTCCTCTGTCCTTGTGACTTTCCAGGCAAGAATACTGGAGTGGGTTGCCATGGCCTCCTTCGAGGGGATCTTCCCAATTCAGGGATCAAACCCACATTTCTTACATCTCCTGTGTTGGCAAGTGGATTCTTTACCACTAGCACTACCTGGAAAGCCCCACTTTATAGTCATACTTCCCATAGATTCCCTGGTGGCTCAACTGGTAAAGAATCTGCCTGCAATACAGGAGATCTGGGTTCAATCCCTGGGTTGGGAAGATCCCTTAGAGAAGAGAAAGGCTATCTACTCTGGTATTCTGGCCTAGAGAATTCCATGAACTCTTTAGTTCATGGGGTCACAAAGAGTCAGACACGGCTGAATGACTTTCACTTTCGCATAGATTATGTATCAAAATTTGTACAAATTAGAAACTCTGAAATAAGCCCGTATAAGGCACATTCAGTTATTTAAAAATATTTTAAAAACTGAGCAAAATGTTTTGGTCCCCATCAATGGAAGTTTGAGAGTTAAACCATGGTTCTCCCTAAAATATGAGACTGGGCTTATCACCAGGATGGGAGTTTGTTCTGGCATGCACTAGCACAGACTCTGAGTTGAACTTTGTCTATATAGAGTTTGTCCTGATGTAACTGTGTCTGTATGTTCTAACTGTGCAGTGATCCTACTCATGCGAGCCCAAACACTTTGTTAATTAATGGTATTTATTCATGTATATTGTTTTGCTTCCCAGGTGGCTCAGTGATAAGTCTGCCTGTCAATGCAGGAGATGTGGGTTCCACCCCTGGGTCAGGAAGATCCTTTGGAGGAAGAAATGGCAACCCACTGCAGTACTCTTGCCTGGAAAGTCCCATGAACAGAGGAGCCTGGCAGGCTACAGTCCATGTGGTGGCAAAGAGTTGGACAGCTGAACATATAAGGGCACGCGGGCGGGCACACACACACACACACACACGTTGAGTCATTTTAAAGCTCTAAGAATTCTATAAGATTGGCTTTGAGAAAGAGTAGAGGATTAATATTTTCCAGAAAATGTGGAAAATATCCTTTAATAGATAAATTTTATATTTACATCAGTGGTGGCTAATGTTATGTGTTAACGTGACTAGGTCATAGGAGTGCTCAGATGTTTAGCTAAGCATTATTTCTGCATGCATCCATGAGGCTGTTTCTGGATAAGATTAGCATTTAAATTGGAAGGCTGGGTAAAGCAGACTTCCTTCTTAAAGTGGGTGAAGCCTGAATAGAACAAAAAGTAAAGGAAATGAGAATCCATTCTCTGCCTGACTGATGAGATGGGACATCAGTCTTCTCCTGCCCTCAAACTGGGGCTTGTACCATCAGCACTCCTGGTTCTCAGGCCTGCAGACTGGGACTGGAACACCACCAGCAATCTGGAGTCTTTAGCACGGAGATGTCAGACTGTGGGACTTCTCAGTCTCCCTAACTATGGAAGCCAATTCCTTACAATAAATCTCTTTTTATATATTTATAATCCTAATGGTTCTGTTTCTCTAGGGAACTTTGACTAATAGCACGTCTGTGCCTCTAAATAGCATGTTTAAATGCTACACTTTAGATGTTTTCAACTAGTTGACTTTCCTTTAAAAGTAAAGATTGACTTTGTTCACATTCATTCATCCAATAAGCCCACCACACACTTTGCCCCATCGATCCATAAGAATTGTATTGTAGTTTAGACCAATAAATACTATATTGTCTATCTTAAGCTGAGCAATGTAGACAGTAATTATTTTTTCTTTCTGAAAAACATTTTTCTTTTCCTGAAGTTTATATTTGCCTTCTTTCTTTTTGTTTGTTTAGTTTACTCCCTTCTTATCTTTGATTTATTTCTAGATGCTGTCCCAAACATATAAATCTCTCAGTATGACACATTTAAACACATTAAGCATCCTAAAAATTTAACCTTTAAAACTTCTTTCTCAGCTCATTCTGATGTGCTCCAAATAGAAAGTAGGACTGTGTAAAGCTGTAGTCTTGAGACTTCTTCCTGGGAATTCCCACTGCCTCCCTCTTGTGTCAGACTATGACTTCCTGTTTCTTGGTTTCGTCCCTGACTTTAGCAGAACACAATGTCTTGAAAAGTTTGCATACCTATGGAAGACTGTTTTTGAGTTCTTGCATATCTTATATTATCTTGTCCCTAAAGTTAACCTGGATATTTACTTTAAATGGTATAAACGTTTCACTATAAATCATTTTTGGAAGGAGTTTTGAAAGTATATCTCCAATGTTTTCTGATTCCCATCTTTTTATTAAGAACTTTGATAACCTTCTGATACTTCATCTGTTACATAAAATGTTCTTTCTGGAAGCTTCTAGAGAATTTTCTTTGCCTCAACTTCTCTAAAGTTTCACAATTGTGGTTCTTGGTCTGGGTTTGTGTTTATTGTGTGGGACACTTGGTGATCCCTTGTGATTAGGAAACCTCTGTTCTTTTGTACTGAAATTATTTTTGAAGTATATTTCTTTGATAATTTTCTCCCATTTTCTCCAATTTATCATTCTGAAACTTCTATCATTTGGATGTTGGACGTCCTAAACTGATCATATAATTTTCCTATTCTTTTCAATCCTAATTTCTATTAGTTATTTTGCTCTTATTTCTACATATCCTCAATGTTATCTTCCAACTCATCTACTGAGCTTTTCATTTCTACTGTCATGTTTTTAACTTCCAAGATCTCCTTTATATTTTCTGAAATGCTTCACAGTGTATGTTTCCTGACCTGTGTTTGGTGATCTCTCTTGGAATGTTAATCATATTTCTGAGATGTTATTCTACTATACAGCTCATTAACTGTTTCTCCTCCTTATTCTTTTTTCCAGAATTGCATCCTTATTGACTGATATCCCTTTCTATGTGTCTTTGCCAGTCCATTGTTTTACAACAAATTATTTGACTGCCATTTTGTTAAGATTTGTAAAGTACTCCAGGCCAATTTACACATTCCATTCCTCCATTTTTCACTAACTCTTATACATTTGTCTCAAAAACCCTTCTCAACTCTCATGGTTCAGAATTTAAATTCAGATTCATCTCCAGCATAATTAGGTTAAAGCCATTTATTTGGTACTCCTGTTCCTCTTTCTTCAGGTATTAAATCCCCACTATATAGCTGAGTGCATGATCTATTTTTCTTTCTCTTTTCTTGTTCAGTTTGTACATTCAAATATCTAGACTTTTCTCAGTGTTCTTTCAAAGGCATGTTTCCATCTGAAAATGTTCCTTGTTTCCCTGTTATATATACTATGCCAGTGCTGTCTAGTAGAAACTTAATGTGAGCCACAAATGTGAGCCACATTTGTAACTTAAAAATTTTAGAAACCAAATAAAAAAAATCAAAAAGAACAGATAAACATAATTTTAGCTTGTATATTCTTGAGATTAGTCCTTTGTCAGTTGCTTCATTTGCTATTATTTTCTCCCATTCTGAAGGCTGTCTTTTCACCTTGCTTATAGTTTCCTTTGTTGTGCAGAAGCTTTTAATTTTAATTAGGTCCCATTTGTTTATTTTTGCTTTTATTTCCAGTATTCTGGGAGGTGGGTCATAGAGGATCCTGCTGTGATTTATGTCGGAGAGAGTTTTGCCTATGTTCTCCTCTAGGAGTTTTATAGTTTCAGGTTGTACGTTTAGATCTTTAATCCACTTTGAGTTTATTCTTGTGTATGGTGTTAGAAAGTGTTCTAGTTTCATTCTTTTACAAGTGGTTGACCAGTTTTCCCAGTACCACTTGTTAAAGAGATTGTCTTTTCTCCATTATATATTCTTGCCTCCTTTGTCAAAGATAAGATGTCCATAGGTGTGTGGATTTATCTCTGGGCTTTCTATTTTGTTCCATTGGTCTATATTTCTGTCTTTGTGCCAGTACCATACTGTCTTGATGACTGTGGCTTTGTAGTAGAGCCTGAAGTCAGACAGGTTGATTCCTCCAGTTCCATTCTTCTTTCTCAAGATTGCTTTGACTGTTTGATATTTTTTTGTATTTCCATCAAATTGTGAATTTATTTGTTCTAGCTCTGTGAAAAATACCGTTGGTAGCTTGATAGGGATGGCACTGAATCTGTAGATTGCTTTGGGTAGTATACTCATTTTCCAAGCAACCTGCAGCTCAATTCCAGAAAAATAAATGACCCAATCAAAAAATGGGCCAGAGAACTGAATAGACATTTCTCCAAAGAAGACATACAGATGGCTAACAAACACATGAAAAGATGCTCAACATCACTTATTATCAGAGAAATGCAAATCAAAACCACAATGAGGTACCATTTCACACCAGTCAGAATGGCTGTGATCCAAGCGTCTACAAGCAACAAATGTGGGAGAGGGTGTGGAGAAAAGGGAACCCTCTTACACTGTTGGTGGGAATGCAAACTAGTACAGCCACTATGGAGAACAGTGTGGAGATTCTTTAAAAAACTGAAAGTAGAACTGCCTTATGACCCAGCAATCACACTGCTGGGCATACACACCAAGGAAACCAGAAATGAAAGAGACATATGTACCCCAATGTTCATTGCAGCACTGTTCATAATATCCAGGACATGGAAGCAACCTAGGTGCCCATCAGCAGATGAATGGATAAGAAAGCAGTGGTACATATACACAATGGAGTATTATTCAGCCATTAAAAAGAATACATTTGAATCAGTTCTAATGAGGTGGATGAAACTGGAGCCGATTATACAGAGTGAAGTAAGCCAGAAAGAAAAACACCAATACACTATACTAACACATATATATGGAATTTAGAAAGATGGTCATGATAACCCTATATTCGAACAGCAAAAGAGACACAGATGTATAGAACAGTCTTTTGGGCTCTGTGGGAGAGGGAGAGGGTGGGTTGATTAGGGAGAATGGCATTGAAACATGTATAATATCATATAAGAAACGAATCACCAGGCAAGGTTCGATGCAGGATACAGGATGCTTGGGGCTGGTGCACTGGGATGACCCAGAGGGATGGTATGGGGAAGGAGGTGGGAGGGGTGTTCATGATGGAGAACATGTGTATACCTGTAGTGGATTCATGTTGATTTATGACAAAAGCAATACAATATTGTAAAGTAATTAATCTTCAACTAAAATAAATAAATTTATGAAAAAATAATTTTAGCAATGAAAATTTATTTAATTCAATATAACCTGAAGTTTTAACATATAATAAAATTAAAATGATTAATGAGATATTTTGCATTCTTTTTGTGTGTGTTAACTCTTCAAAATCGAATGTGTATTTTATATGTATTGTGCCCTTCAACTTGGGCCAACTGCATTTTAATCCTCAATAAACACATGACTAATGTCTAGTATAATGGACAGCATAGTTCTAGGCACTTGCAGTATAAAATCTAATAAATCAAGATACCTGCACAAAATAACCAAAGTCAAATAAGTCAGATACACAAGAAAAAACACTGTGCAATAGTTACAGTGTTAGGGACTTGTTCAGAAAAACATCTAAATGAGATTGTAATTGCAGCAAAAGCATTTTTGAACAAGGGATGCATCCCTACGAGTGCTAAAACTCAGTTTTCAGTTCAGTTC
This sequence comes from Neotragus pygmaeus, assembly GCA_006410875.1. Taxonomy (NCBI): domain Eukaryota; kingdom Metazoa; phylum Chordata; class Mammalia; order Artiodactyla; family Bovidae; genus Neotragus; species Neotragus pygmaeus. The sequence goes on from SJYV01000803.1 coordinate 420,897, forward strand.
AGTCACTCAGNTCTCTTTGTGACCTGTAGCTCACCAGGCTCCTCTGTCCAGGGGATTCTCCAGGCAAGAATACTGGAGTGGGTTGCCATTCTCTCCTCCAGGAGATCTTCCCAACCCAGGCATCAAGCCCACATCTCCTACATCTCCTGCATTGCAGGCAGATTCTTTACCACTAAGCCACCGGGGAAGCCCATGTTTGGAGCATTGCATTCAGTTGAGATTCAGTTGATCTTGAACAAAACATGGTCCAGCAAAATGAACCCATTTTTCTGTTTGTTGATAATCCTAACTGTAAGTTTACAATCTTGACTTCTGAAACATGCATTAGCCATTTAAGTTACCTAGTTGCTACCACCTATATAAGTAACAGTATTATAATGTGATTCATATCCACTATAAAAACAAACCTTTCAAAGATGGTGAAATGGAAGGCTATAAAGTGCTGTGCTTCTAGATGATATGGCTGAACTTTCGAAATAATCCTAGACCTGCCACCTCTGGACTATTTATTAAGCAGATAATAATTTTCCTTTTACTTTTATCTGTGTCCACTTTTACTGTTTTACTTTGAATCTGAAAATATTCTTATTTGACACAGGATATAGATGATAAATAAATGTAATATAATTCTTGGATATTATACATATAAATATTTTGTATTTAAAAGTTCACATAGATTATTCTTTTTCTATAGCATCAGAAGGTCTAAGGATAAAGGGGAGAGTTCAGAAAGTTATTTTTTTGGCTGGTATGGCATGCTCTCCAGGCTTGACAGATGTTTGAAGATTACTCTTTATCTCATAGAAACATCTGCAAATTCTTTGGAGACTCCTTTGCTGCTGCTGCTGTTGCTAAGTTGCTTCAGTCTTGTCCAATTCTGTGTGACCCCATAGATGGCAGCCCACCAGGCTCCCCCGTCCCTGGGATTCTCCAGGCTAGAACACTTGAGTAGGTTGTCATTTCCTTCTCCAATGCATGAAAGTGAAAGTGAAGTCAGTCAGTCGTGTCCGACTCTTAGCAACCCCATGGATATCCAATTATAACTTCTCTGGTATGAGCAGGGCTGATGGGATCTCAGCTCTAGTTTAATCGCAGCATACTTTACACAGAACTCTCTGTTGGAGGAGATTCTCTTTAGGAGAGACAGCTGCTTTGGGATTGGTTTGCTGTCCCACTTGGACCATACTTAATTAATGGATAACACGCACTAACCCTTAGCCCTGCTCCCAGCAGACAGTGAAGTTTCCCACTGAGTCTATTACAGGATCCCTGATATTCTCAGGAAAATATCAGGCACAAATGTGCCAAGTCCTCCAGCTTTATACCCATCAGGATCTCTGAGCAATGCTACTGAAGCCATTCGCATTACACTTTACTTCAGCGGTAAAGGCCCGGACTTTCAGTTTTGTGAATCAGGTGGGACTCACAGCTCTCCCACGGCCTTTTCAACAAACCCTCCTTACAAACTCTTTCCTTCAAGTCAAGAAATCAGAATCTTTTCATACCAAGAATTTAGGGAGTTGATTGATTTTGATTACTAGACATATTGTAAATATTAACAATCTTGGGGACATGAAAGTAACGCTTTAGGAAATGAAATAATGGTATGATGAAGAAAAGAGACAGCATTCCAGAAAAAATAGGGGAAATGATATTCTTATCTTAAAATGAGATGTAGAAAGCTAACAGATACGGATTGACATATAGGGGCCACAATGTGTAAAATAGATAGCTAGTGGGAACCTGTTGTACAGCACAAGGATCTCAGCTCGGTCCTCTGTGATGACCTAGATGGGTAGGATGGAGTATTGAGTGGGGTAGAAGTCCAAGAGGGAAGGTATACATGTATACATATAGTTGATATACTTTGTCATATACGGAAAATAACACGACATTGTAAAGCAGTTATACCCCAATTAAAACAGAAACAAAAACTGGAGACATAATAATACAAAGATAACCACTTGAGAAACTCAAAAATAAGACAGCTCTCAATATCTGGAGGCAAAAACACAAGATGAGTAAGGTTTTTGAACTAAATCATCATCATATATAGAGATCAAGACCACACTGGAAAAGAAATTTCCAATTGGTGTAGGGAGGAAGGAGGTTGGTGCTGTGATTCATACCCCTCTACATTATGGAATGGCTTATGTATATGTATTAATTTGATAAAGCATAACCTTTAGAAAATAGACATAAATGCTTGCTGAATGGATGGAGATTATTTTCTTTTGTGATTACAAATGCATAAAGTAATCTAAACAAATGAGCAAAATTTCATCATTTTAGAGGTAAACCACTACAAATAAAAAAATAAAATAGAGCAACTTACTCAATGAGAGTTATAATTGTTACATTATTATTATGTAAAAATTAATTCAAGTATATAGGCAAAATCTAAAGTAGACTTCATAAAACAGTATTATTCATTCATATTAATATGTATTCATTAAATGCATCACTCTAATAATACCATATCTTAGGATTTAACTTAAAGTTGAGTACAACTTTTTGGAGTCATTTAATCAAATTCCAGAGATAACTGGAAGCACATGGAGATATAGAACATGCTGAAATCATTGATGACACAAATCTGCATTTTTCATCTTCTGGAAATACTGAAAAACTGCAGGATGATGGGCCTGATGGGGGTGGGGAATTGGGACTTACCAGAGGGAAACCAAGGCCGTATCTGTCTTAAAGAACTAACAAACACAGCTCCAAGATTTGCTACTAAATCCTGATCTACCAACAGGATATTTCTCTTTTTTTTAATATCAAAGTGTGTTTTCTAGAAAAAAAAATTATATTGTTTCTATATTCCTTGCTCTTTCTAACCAAAACCCCAGCCAACCCATTTTCTCATTGAAATGTTTTCCTGTGAAAGGAGAAATGATGATTGTGAGGCACATATATTCCTTTGACAAAATCATATGTCTTACCTTAAACATGGAAGAAAATTGCAGTGCGGGCGGGACTCCTCGTGTTGGCAGTGTATGAACAATTTCAAATTATTGGGAATAATATCTATGGGATCACTCTCCCAGCAGGAGTGGGATGGGAAGTCCAGTGGCTCACTCCACACATCCTTCGGTTCTTTCACATCCCAACAAAAGTAGAGTCAATGTCACGGTTGACCAGGAGTTCTCAGAGCATCGTCTCTGTACACTTTTTCTTTAGACTTAAAACTGATACAAAATACTCCTGCTACATTACAGTCCATAAAATTTACTTTTATTAAGATTAGGTTTTCTTTCTCCTCAAACAAAACAAGTCATACATCTCCTAAAAGTCTCTGTATACATAGGGAATGGGGTTCATGTTTTCACAAAAAAAAGGAATAGATTGGTTTTCCATGAAAGATTGGGAAATCTAGTCCTAGAAGTTTTGCTAGAATGAGGTAACTTTACTACCTGGATTCCAAAAGCTGAGCATCCATTTTAGGAAGCTCAGTAAGGAAGAACTTTTGGAAAGTTCTCTGAACACTTAGGAAGCTGTCTTATTCTTCTTGTGTATCTTCAGCAGTACCATCAAGAGTGCTGAATTCACAAAAATTGCTCAAAAAAACACTTCATTGAATAAGATGCATATAAAAGTCATAAGGTTAATGCAATTTTATGATTAATATTTTATAAAATTAATATTTACTCGTGTATCAGGTGTATTCTCTGAATAGAACAATGTTGAAATATAATGCATATTTTAGATATATAACTAGATGCAAAATTTCCTGTCAGAAGAAGCCTACTGATCTATCTCATCTCTTCATACAGGGTAATGTTTTGAGCAGCATTCTTACTTAATGTGACGTAGTCAGTGATATAACTGTCTGGATATATATCTTAGTCTTGAACTTATGACTTTTCTCCGGGTTACTTCTAATTTAATGTATTGAAACATATGTGTCCTTCCCATACAGCTGAAATTTCCCCCCAACAAGGGGCCAGTGTGAGAATCTGAACGTGTCAGTTTAATGCAGTAGCCATAGAACTAATCATGACGTGATTTCAGAAGTGAACTTCCAAGGCAGGATAAGAAAAAAGACTCCAGGGTTTGAGTTTTCCTTTTTTCTAACATAAATTGAGTGATTGAGCATTGTATTGCAATTTCCCTCAAACTAAATTTATTTTGGAATGGAGACAAAACAAGGATGACTTAGGAACTGAAAGACATTTTCCATTATACTCTGAATATATGTAAGCAATTCTTTTTGGAATGAGACTGAAAAATCTATGTACCTTCTTGCCTAGCCTTAGGGAGCTTTTTCATTGAAACGGTTTGCTACTTCATAGAAAATAACCAAAACAAATTGGNGGAACTGAAGGACATTTTCCATTATACTCTGAATATATGTAAGCAATTCTTTTTGGAATGAGACTGAAAAATCTATGTACCTTCTTGCCTAGCCTTAGGGAGCTTTTTCATTGAAACGGTTTGCTACTACATAGAAAATAACCAAAACAAATTGGCCTCAGGGAACAAAAGAAGTCACATTACAAACCCAAGAGACGAATAACGAGATCCCATAGACAGCAATTCCTTAAAAGGAGCTTTAAAAATCCCTTTGTTCTAGGTTTATCAGCACAGGGAGCTTAATTTCATGAAGTTTTAGAGAGGAGGAAAATTGTAGCACATACTCTGCTAAATTCAGATCTCTTAATCCTTCTAAATTGCTCTGTCTTGTTTAGAAGATCTGCTTACACCCATCACAGTACAAGTGTAAACACAAGAGCTCTCAGATCCTTCTTTGTGCTTCAGTTCTGCCAGACATCATTCATGTCTCATTTTACAGGCAAACCCTTAGTACCACCGCAAGCTTCTTTAAAAAACCAAACCCTAACGCAAGGCGCATGTACAAATCTTTGCATGTCTGGGTTTCCCTATAAGGGCATTGGGTTTTATTCCAGTCACAATTCTTGTTTATAGCTCACTGAATTTATAGCCATCCTTTTAAACATCTGCAGTCATCTTTTTTTTTTCTCTTTTTTTCTAAGGAAATCACAACTCTCTCTATAGGACATAAAGCAGGTATTTTCTCCTATTAAACCTGAAAAGGAGATGTTCTTTCTGTGTTTTTTAACCGCTGAACTAAGTAAAACATAAGCCTCCAAAGCTGTCAAGAGAATTAGGATAAGGCACTTGCCACTAGATCTTTAATATTTCTGGAAATTTCCATCAACTCCAAGTCAGGAAAATAGCATCCTGAACCCACACTTTTATTAATATGCTGTGTGGCTGACAGCAAATCTCTTCATTTTCCTCATGCTCCTTAGAAACACAGACCTTGAATGCCAGGAGGAACTTTAGGGTTTCATGCAAAGCACAGCTCAGAGAGAGGGTCCCTTGTCCCAAAATGTGAATTCAGCCTCCCACAGGGAAAGCACGGGCACTTCTCTGCCGATCTTCTAATTTCACAGTGTGTTTAGAGTCTGTTCACTATGCCATGAGCCAGTTTCCTCAGCCAAGGCTTAATGACAGGTTTCCTATCACACAAAATATTTGACCTGGAAGTCTGTCGAAAGAATGTTAAGTGTAACCCAGATGGAAGCTCTTGCATGTCTCAAACTTAGTAATGGCTACAAAATGCAAGATTAAGTGCTCATTTAAGAGTTACTTTCAAATTCTTATAATAATACGTTATTGTTAAGAAACAGATCATCTTTCACGTTCCCACCATTGACAAGAATCTATAATGCATGTATTCCATATATATTCCTTATATGTATGGAATTGCTGTGAACTGAATTGTGGATTGTGCCTCCCATCATTCATATACTGAAGTCCTAATCCCTGATATGATTGTATTTGGAGACTGGGTCTTTAGGAAGGAATGAAGATTAAACAAAGTCATTTGGGTAGGACCCTAATCCAATAGATCTAGTGGCCTTAAGAGAAGAAAACAATCTCTCCCTCTCTAATTCTCTCTCTCTCTCTCTCTCTCCACACTCAGACACAATGAAAGGGAACATGAGGATGAAACAAGTTGACAGCCATGTGCAAGCCAGGAAGGGAGTTCTCATAAGAAACTGAATCCACAGAACTTGATCTTTGATTTCTAGCCTCCAGTACTCTGAGAAAATAAATTGTTTAAACCATTCATTCTGTGTAATTTTGCTCTAACAGAGTAAGAGGACTAATACACTACTTCAAATGAGACTACAGAAAAATGTATTGATCAATTGGAAAATCCAAACCTCTGCTGAAAAGAATTTGGAAATATTTAAAAGATCAGCTGTGTAGGTCCTTTCCATGTCACTTCCTGATACATCTGGGTTTTAGAGTTTACCAACATGATGAAGAGCTGACTTGTTAGGAAAGACCCTGATGTTGGGAAAGATTGAAGGCAAAAGGAGAAGGGAGTGGCAGAGGATGAGATTGTTAGATAGCATTACTGACTCAATGGACATGAATTTGAGCAAATTCTGGAAAATAATAAAGGATGGGGAAGTCTGATGTGCTGCAGTCCGTGGGATCTCAAAGAGTTGAAGGTGACTTAGTGACTGAACAACAATAACAACAAATATGACACTCAGTTTGATAATAGCCAAGATCACACAGTCCAATCAGATTCTTAGCATCATGGTTACATTCAGCAGAAAAACTCAGCATGCTTTATTCTAGAGCTATCAAAAATGTGGTTGTTGTATTGTCATTCTTTCTTCCAAAAATATAGCAGTGTGGGAGAGAGGGCAAAAAAACTCACTCTTTCATCATTAAAAGAGCAGGAATATCCTTAAATAAAAAAATTTTCTTTTGTTGAGTCACCTCCTTCTCCTAGTGAACGCTGGACTGGTCCCTAGTTGGAGCTGGTGATAGAGACCACAATACTGAAACCCTTTCACTCAGTACCAAGCATTTTAATAGATGAAGCAGCCTGAGTAGTAATTCTTTTCAAGGAGTTCCTTTCCTCTTCCTCTCAAGCTTTAAGTTTCCAGTGTAATTTCTTTCCCATACTTTTTTTTTAATCTTTTTAGCTGCCAGAAAATCCAAGTTCTTTCTCAAAGATTTGACTATCAGGCAGTGATTTTTCTTTGTTGAAAGGACAAGCTTTCTAACAAAGGGGGTGCCTTTCAGGTAAACAAAATGTCTTAAAGCACTGGATCCAAAGGCCTAGGTATTTACAAACTTCATAAAGCTAAGCAAGCTTGTAAACTGTTTTACCACAGATGTTAGTACTAATTTCGGTCTTTCTTCTTGAAAAAAAAAAAAAAGAGAGAGAGAAGAAAAAAATCCTCTTATCCCTCCCTGCCCCCTCCCAAGAAAAAGCAATCCTATCAATAGCAAGTTTCTCTAATTTAAAATGCAATGGATTTCTTTACCATTTACTTAGTAGAAAAACTCTGAAAATATTATGCGTCAAATAAATTGACTAATCTTCATATTTACACTCCAGTGATTAAGCTCTTGATTATTTTCATCAGTTTAAATTGTGTAGTAAAATCTAACAAAAGTGGGAAAATGTGAGCAATTTAGAACCTCCTCAATATTTTTCCCATGCATTTATTGCAACCACAAAAATGTTAAAGGATTTTTTCTTTCATATCAGGAAGCANTACACTCCAGTGATTAAGCTCTTGATTATTTTCATCAGTTTAAATTGTGTAGTAAAATCTAACAAAAGTGGGAAAATGTGAGCAATTTAGAACCTCCTCAATATTTTTCCCATGCATTTATTGCAACCACAAAAATGTTAAAGGATTTTTTCTTTCATATCAGGAAGCACATGTTATTAAATTAATACATATCAAAAGACATTCTCTCTCCACTGTTTATTGCCTTGCCTGGAGTAGATTTGGAAGAGAACCATGGAGCATTAAGAAAAAATTAAAGAGGAAACATGGTATTCTTGCCAATTTCCTTTGCCCAGTTCTAACAGAAGATGGTTCATTCAAAGTCCTATCTCAAAAAAAGCAGAGATATCTGCTACAGTGGAGTCTTACAACCCATGACTCCTTTGATGTGATACATGACTTTCTCTCCAGTCCCTGTCAGCATCCTTGGTCTCCATTGCCCCATCCCAGTCACAAAGCCATCCCTTATCTTTCATCTGAGCATCACCTTTTGCCTCCCTCTCCTAAAACCAAACTAAGAATCATACAGTGCAAACCTTCACTCCTACTTAGCCAACTTTCTCTGAACTATTTTTCATGGTAACTTGAACTTCCAGCTCCAAATCTCTCCCTTAATCTCGTCTCTTTCCCCCTTCTCAAGATCTTTTCTTTCACCAACAGCACTCCTTTCTCAGACAGATTCTCACTCATAGGCCCATAACTGCCTCAGACACTCAGTTCCAAACTTGAGTAACTCATTTCCATTTCCATCCCTGACAGAACTTTCTCACTCTTCAAGCCCTCCCGTTTCTTGAAAGATTGCAAGAACCTCATGGCTGTCTGCTTTTTACCTGTTTATTCCCAAGTCCTACTTGTGCATCCTCTCAGCCCTTAGGACTAGGGCCAGAGCTCTGTCCTGCTGTGATTTCCTCCAAGCCAAAATATGTTGTTTAAGTTCAGTTCATTTCAGTCGCTCAGTCTTGTCTGACTCTTTGTGACCCCATGGACTGAAGCACACCAGGACTCCCTGTCCATCACCAACTCCTGGCGTTCACTCAAACTCATGTCCATTGAGTCAGTGATGCCATCCAACCATCTTGATCCTCTGTTGTCCCTTTTTCCACCTGCCCTCCATCGTTCCCAGCATTAGAGTCTTTTCTAATGAGTTGACTCTTTACATCAGATGGCTAAAGTATTGAAGCTTCAGCTTCAGCATCAGTGCTTCCATTGAATGTTCAGGACTGATCTCCTTTAGGATGAACTGGTTGAATCTCCTTGCAATCCAAGGGACTCTCAACAGTCTTCTCCAACACCACAATTCAAAAGCATCAACTCTTCTGTGCTCAGCTTTCTTTATAGTCCAACTCTCACATCCATACATGACTATTGGAAAAACCATAGCTTTCACTAGACAGACTTTTGTTGGCAAATTCTTTAAACACAAGATTGTCATTGTTATTAAGTCACTCAGTCATGTCCAACTCTTTGTGACTCCATGGACTACAGAANCTGGATGGCATCACGGACTCAATGGACCTGAACTCCGGAGATGGTGATGGACAGAGAGGCCTGGTGTGCTGCGATTCATGGGGTTGCAAAGAGTTGGACACGACTGAGCGACTGAACTGAACTATTGGTAGAACAGTGAATATGCCAATAATCCAGTATGATCACTGGAGAGTGAAAAGGGATGATGATACTGTGTTTTATGTGATTATGTGTGTACACATGACAGAAAATGAGTGTGATGAAGAGATGAAAATCTAGATGCAGCATGATGAAGAAACTGAAGCTTTGCAAAAATAAATGCCCAATATGATAACACAGACCTGCTGTAAAATGCACAAATAATTTGCATGAAGTTGCTTCTAGTTGGCCTCCACTTTTTCTCCAAAATAAGTGATTTATTTACCACTTACCTATTTTTATAAATAACACAGGGAACTCTACTCAATATTCTCTGATAACTTATATAAGAAAACAATCTGAAAAAAGAATAAATATATGTATATGTATAACTGAATCATTTTATTGTACACCTAAACTAACACAACATTGTAAATCAATAATACACCAATACAATTAAAATTTAAAAAGACAGAGATTCTCCAAGAAAAAGAATGGAGATACAACAAAGGCAATTTTGAAAAAAGATCACCCCCAAAAAAAGCAGATTAACTCCCTTCCCTATGCACACTTTTCACAAGTCTAAGAATATACATTCCACTATTCAAGGAAGGAAACTTAGAAGAGAAAGACTTGAATCAGGAAGCAGAAGATCCAATTAAGAACATAAAGGAGAGGGGCAGCATAAAAGACTACATGAAGGCAAACCCCAAATGACAACTGGTCAATGGGCCCAAGTGCAGACCACATAGGTTGGAGCAGGAAGGCAGTAGGCTCCAGAAGACTAATCATTAAATAAAAAGTTTGTGTTGAAAAAGATTCCTGGATATTTTTGAGCACATTATTTGGAGATTTGGACTTTTGATACAAGGGACTACATTACTGGCAATCATATATGTGAGACAACAAAAGAGACACAGACATAGAGAATGGACTTTTGGCCTCTGAGGGAGTAGGAGAGGGCGGGATGGTTTGGGAGAATGGCATTGAAGCACATATACTATTATGTCAGAAACGAGGCGCCGGTCTGTGTTTGATGCAGGATGCAGGATGCTTGGGGCTGGTGTACGGGATGATCCAGAGAGACGTTGTGGGGTGGGAGGTGGGAGGGAGATTCAGGATTGGGAGCTTGTGTACACCTGTGGTGGATTCATGTCGATGT